>JAJKFI010000115.1:1040220-1052278 GCA_029204185.1 Lerista edwardsae
TACCTTAGAGCTACATTGCCCTTACCCTAATGTTGGAAAGTTGGTTATATTAGGATTGTGCCCTAAGTGTGTTGCAGCAGATGAACTAACAGTTGAAGAATGGATTGCGACTTCCAAACCAAAGTCATGTTTGCACTTAAAAGTCCAGACAATTAGCATCCTAGATATCTAAATTGCTGCATATTCTTTTCAATGTACTTGATACTAACGTCTGCAGTACAGCACCATCTTGCCTTTACATTTTTGACAAGATCTACACAGGAAATTACTTCGTAGCAAGAAAAAAGTAGGTCTGGCAAACCACTTTGGGGTGGCGTTGTAACGTGTACGTGGGCCCCGGAGTGTTGTGCAAGAGTTCTTTTGCAAAATGCTTGACATTAAATATTAACATTGTTCAAGGGAGGCAGACCCTGAGCCCACATTCAGCACATGGCTAGGCAATAATGGAGTTTCCAAACAAAGGACAAGAAGAATATATGTCTTCTTATATAGAAGAAGAACAAGAAGAACAAGAAGGCTGCAGAAGGATTTTCAAGCAACTCTAAGACTGCTGAACAGCCACTGGAGATCCTGGGGAGTTAAAAACAAAGAACCAGAAATTGGTAAAGATACGGGGGATGGGACAGGGCATTCTTATCAAGTAGGAATCCCCTTTCCCAACCTGACTTATACTAAAAAAGGGACAAGTCTTAAGCCATATGTGGCTTGTCGTGTTAAAATAAGAAACCTCATATGTTCTCACTGTAGCCCTTTCCAAAAAGCCTTCCCAAAGGATGGGCATGGGGTGTGATAGGACATGAGGACTGTACGAGAAGGCGGAACTCCCCTCAAACCAGTCTGCCTATAGAAGAAGCTTGCGCTCGGTTAGAAGGAATTCCACCCCTCTGTTGTCCCAAAAGGACATTTTTAAAATCCCTTTTCTCTGTTACTTCCAGAGACCACTCCAGAACCTGAATGAGGAAGATG
Source organism: Lerista edwardsae (assembly GCA_029204185.1). Classification (NCBI taxonomy): domain Eukaryota; kingdom Metazoa; phylum Chordata; class Lepidosauria; order Squamata; family Scincidae; genus Lerista; species Lerista edwardsae. Next base: position 1,041,187 of record JAJKFI010000115.1, read on the forward strand.
GAAGAGGGAGAAGTACATCCAATCTCAGATTTCCTGATGAAAAAGCTCAAGAAGAGCTTCCTGAGCTCAAGAAGAACCCAGCTACCTGCCATGATGCAGGGCCAGTGAGGAGGATGGATTACTCTCTTCTCCTGAAGAGGACATGTAACATTGAACACCTTGCCTAGGAGGAGATGCTGCCCAAAGGTTCTGGAATGCCCTCCAGAAGAATCAAGAGAATGAAGGTGTGGTGGGGTATTTTTTGCCCCATCCCTTCTTGTACAAGGCAAGGTAGGAAAATCTCTTGTACTTCACTGCATGTTTGGGGAAAAGGGCAAGTTGCAGCAGTTGTGCTCAATCTTCCTTCACAGGCCTGTTCAGTGTAGCCCTCCCACATTTCTGTTGAAATACTCTAAGGGTATTATAATCCTAACCTGGAGTTATGCCAGCAAAGTTTGGCTGGCAAAAGGGCCACTATATAGTATATTTGCACCACTCTTGGTTTAAGAGAGGCCAGCACACAGATGTACACCATCTCCCTGACTCCGAGAGTGGTCCAAACGCGCTTTACAGTGGCCCTTGTGTTGGCCTAACACAAACTTTGCTGGCCTAACTGTGCTGGCCTAACTCAATGTTAGGATTGCACTCTAAGACTAGCCTTGCTAGTGTGGAGCCAGATAAGAAGTTTTTGTTCCTCATCTGACAAGCTTTTGGTATGGGGCTTTTTCACGTATCCTTTTCTAAGAATGTGCTGTTATTAACCAAGTTGGTCCCAATTGGCAGGTATAGTATGGGAGTAGGATTAGTGATTTGGTATGGTTTTCCCAGTAGCAATGTGAGGATGTGAGAGCTGGACCATAAGGAAGGCGGAGCGCCGAAGAATAGATGCTTTTGAATTATGGTGTTGGAGAAGACTCTTGAGAGTCCCCTGGATTGCAAGGAGATCCAATCGGTCAATCCTACAGGAAGTCAAGCCTGATTGCTCCCTGGAAGGACAAATCCTGAAGCTGAAGCTCAAGTACTTTGGCCACCTCATGAGAAGAGAGGACTCTTTAGAAAAGACCCTCATGCTGGGAAAGATCGAAGGCAAAAGGAGAAGGGGGCGGCAGAGGATGAGATGGTTAGATAGTGTCACCGAAGCGATGAACATGAAATTGGGTGAACTCCAGAAGCTAGTAGAGGACAGGAAGGCCTGGTGTGCTGTGGTTCATGGGGTCATGAAGACATGACTTAGCGACTGAACAACAACAACAACACACCTTGAAGTAAACCAGGGATGCTGGCTGGTAACGCTTCCAGCTTGTACTGCAAAGTTGACCTTCAGTTGTCTGGCAGCTTCTGCACCCCATCCCCTGCATTTGGGTTTGGTATTGTCACTAGAGTATTTGCAGCTTTGAGTCAAGGTGGGACTGCTCTAAGGGGGAATAGACAGCAGCATACTGTCTCTTCCAGGGTGCATGCCTGCACTAAAAGGCAGAGGAGAGTTTGGAGAAAGGACCTACTTGCAGGGTTTATAAAGATGGTTGATAGCACTGATTTCAACAAAAGTGACCATTTATTGAAATGCAAAGGGGGGGATGTAGATGGGCAATTGCCCCTATTCTACTGCAGCTTCCTGCACTTCATTCCACTGTGTTTTTGGGTGGCTTGGGATATTTTTGTTACTGTTGCTGAAAGGTAGATTTGGGTTTGCTATTAGCATATGTTGTTGACTTCAGTAGTCCATTATTTACATGATGGACTGCTGAAGGCTTAATAAAAATGTAGATTTCGGGGGAGAAATTTGATCACATACTCTTGGCAAATTTGCATTTGAAAATTTGGCTGCAAAATTCTTGTGGAAGATTCACAATAACCTACATTTATATACGGAGGATACATACTAAAATCCACTGTTGCCAGGAGGTGCAAATTGCATGCTGCCACCTCCACCTAAAATAAATGGTGTGAAATATACCTTCCATTTTCTTTTAAATTGGATAATCCCTTATCTCTTATATGACCAAGGTACTCCTTCCCTTGGGGGAAAGAGGCTGAAAATGAAGGCCTTAAGGCAATATACACATGGACTTGGAACTACAATAGGCAGGTCTGATTTCGAATGGATGATTACAGGCACTTCAAATAAATACATTTGGGCTATCATAGGGTTTAAATAATGGCTACTGCAACCTTAAAGGTGAATGCTATCCAAAACCTTAACATGTATGAATGCAAATGCAATCCACGTGCACCTAAATCAAAGGCAAAGCTTTTACTGATACGAACAAAACAGGCCTGCAGCCTAATAAGACAAACAGAAAGCAGTGTTTTATCTCTCAATCAATTTTAGCTCAGTAATTCACTGATTGGCATAAATGCTGAATTTTTCATACATACTTTACATATCCCATGAAGTCTGCAACTGTGGATTCTTCTGTATGTGCATAATAAGTATTATTTACAGCAGTAGCACCAAGCTGCAGCCCCCTGTATTAACTATCACCATAGGCCTTTTCTTTAATATTTTCAGAACACTTCTCCAGTGACAATGGTGAGTTTCTCCTTCAATTGAGTTTCTTCCTCAATAACATGTTAAGTTATGATAGAACTTGATTGGGCATATGATACAACTATAAACCGAGGCATTCTGGGCTCATCGCTAAGGCAGATAGAACTAGCAAAAAAATTGTTTTGAATATAACGTATTCCTCCCAGATATGCACAGGCAGGAAATCTTTGAGGAAGAACATCATCTTTCAAAACAAACCCACCCTTTCTAGTAGCTTCCGTTTCCTTTCAAGCTTAGTTCCTGAGGAGAAGATAGATTACTGCTTACAATCTCCTATCTTTGAGGGGACGTAAAACAACTTTAAGGTAGTTTTTTGGGGGGAGCTAATAAATAGAATATAAATGTGAATAAGAACTAAATACATTTGTAAGACAAATAGGAAGCAATACTGGGGATATTTTCAATAAAGTATACAAACACAATTTTCCTGCCTTTCCTATGGATCAAATTGACATACTAAAAACCTACTGAATATGTAGCAGATTCATCAAAGTCTCTTCCTTTGTAATGAGGACTTCTAATAAATATTATGTGTAATGAGAATTTCTAATAAATATCATGTGAAGTGCTAGAAAACCTATCACTGGCAACTATGGAAGAAGAAGCTTGCCAAAGGAATAAAAAAGAAGAACTTCTATTAGAGATGTCCCCTAAGAATGAAATTATTCTGGAGGCCCTGGAGGTATTTGAAAGTTGTTGATTAGAGTACAGCTTCAACTATGGGATATTATTATCTCCAGTAAAAGTTTCACCACACTTCTCCAAGTGCTAATCGAGGAGTGAAAAGTCACATAACTTTTCATCTCTATGGAAATATATTCAGGAATGAAGCAGTAATGGACTTTTGTATTGCTATGCATTTTCCAGTGCCGTGCACATTATTTCTCATACAAAGGAAGTTCCATGCCACTAAAAAAGGAGATTTGCTGCAGATGCTTTATTCTTTGCCTGCATGTGTCAACTAGATTTCAAGCCTTCCAACAAATTACTAACAATTATAGCCAAGAAGCTGGTATTTCTTCCAAATGCAGCAGTCTTTAAATGATGTAAATTCTGCCATCAAAAATGTGTTTTTTGTACAGTCCAACCAGTGCAAAGCCCATGGAATAACTGACACGGAGTCAAGCGCCAGCACAAACATAGTTTTAGGTGGTGTCTACATACACCCCATTAACAGTTTATTGCCACGAGTTCCAAGGCTGATTAGTTATCATTCTGATTTTGCCATTCAAACAATAAAAGTGAAAACAGTCGCAAATAATCAGAATTTTTTCCCACCTATAGTCTGTTATTCAAAAGAGGTTAACTCTTTTTCTTAATAAACTATATGTTTGCAGACTGAATGTATACCATTTGTGTTTATATTTTTGCCATAAGATGGAAGAATATATTACCCTGGGAGTCCAAACTAGCATCACTGTGATCATCTTTGCAGACGTCCTCCTGCAAAGGATCATTAGTTGCTGTCTCTTTATACCTTGTTTAAGCAGCTAGTATCCCAACCCAACTTAATCAATGGTGCACCAATATGCACAATCAAGCCTTGCATTGTGTAGACAAAGCTGGTAGGTGTATTGTCCAAATTTGCCCACTGCCACTCACAAATTCTGAAAGAGGGAAGGTGGAACAAAGCGCTAAGCCCATTTGGCTAAAATCTGTGCCTTAAAAAATATTCACAAAGTTATGCCAATACACTGACACAGTGCTTACAGACTGCAGTCTCCCCCACCATGAGCAGTATTTACTGTTCTGCAGTGTTGCCCAACCAACTGCAGCATAGCAACCCTCTGCACCCTCACGTCTAACCAGAAATCCAGGTGCAAAGCCCCCTGGGGCAGTGGTCTACAGACACAACTGTCCAGGGCATAGCTCTACTGCTATCTGGTGGCCATCTTGTGAACAGCATGGTGGAACAGTAAGCACAGAAAGGGGATGGCTTATACAGGATCCTGCAGCACACAAGTAGGATTGCACTCTAAGGGACATTGTAGCATAGCAACAGGCTGTACTGGTAGAACTCTTATGCCTGAAAAAATAGATGGTGTAAGACCCAAAGGACGGTTCCTTGGAAGTTGGTTGCTTATGGGTCCTACACACAGGTTTTCTAACCACAGAACTATGAGAAGCATTTAGAGGGGAGATACTGCACACTGCTGTATATGGGTGTGTGCACATGGCTTCTGTGATGTCATAATGGCTTTGCTGCATATTGATTGATACCTTTCACAGATGCCTACAGTCATGTTATTGGTGAGTATAATTGAGATTTGCTGTTAAGGTCAGATTTACCGATGCAACTGGTAGGAGTAGGTGTCTGTGTTGCTATGTTAGCTCTACTTTTCTAGTGTTAAAGCATAGCACTTTGCCTGTGTGATACCATCTCTTCAACCTCTGGTATATCTGGTTGGTATAGTAAAACCATAAAATCAGTGTGCTTCTTTTTGTGGGTGTGCATATATTTACAGAAATTATTTTGACGAAGAGATAACAGTCCTATCATTGTTAAAACGGGGGGGGGCAAATGCCCCAAGCACCGCGCTGGGGGATTGGGGGGTGGCGGCAACAAAGCAGCTTGCCTTTCACAGAGGTGAGCTGCCAACACAGGGTTCGGCCTGCCCACCCTTGCTCTCAGACGGCTCAAAAAATGGAGCTTGGTGTAGCATAGGGGCATGGCGGGGGGGGATGCAGGGGTGGCATTCATTGGATCTTGTCCCAGGCAGAGCCTCAGCTGGGTCCGCAATGGAGAGATAATAATAATGCTCTATTCATGTCAAATTTTGCATTACACAGTAAAAGCAAACTTAGATCATCTATTTTGTTCACATTGACACTGAAGTGTAGATGGTAGCAAACAACAGTTCGGCTTTCTCACAACATTTCACTGGTCAAGCATGGAAGAGAACAGTCCTCATCTCCCTGCATCCCTGCTATGACCATCCGTGTTACATTGCGCACCAATCTGGAAGACCCCTTGGCCTTTGCGGGAGTCTTTTCAAGAGGCTGCATCAGGGATGGGAAATAGTGACTCATGGGGACAGCTAGATCTAAGCAATTATATTAAGGATTCCCCCTTGCAGAGATGAGTCACTCTTAGGACTATTTAATAGCACATGTGTTAGAACTGCATAATCATGCTTTTTTTCCCCCTTGCCTGAATCATTCCTTCATCTATAAAAGAAAAAAAAAAACAAACTAGAAAAAAATAAATATTGATTGTCCATATATTAATTTTTCTCCACTAGTTTTATGATTAGCATGCGTGGTAAATATCAAGGGGTCGGACAGCAAGGCACTTCCATCTTTCAACTGCTTTTGCTGAATCATATATTGGTTTGCTTCAGGACTACAGCAAGAAGTTTTGCCATTCCTAGTCCTGTGCAAAGCAGTAGTATAGGGAAACTGCGCTACATAGATCATGAAACCAGTGAGATGGAAGGAGAGGAAGAGTGACTTATGAATAATTAAAACAGTCTGCAATCATCCATGATTGCTTCTAATTGCAAGCATGCCATTTTAATCACGTTATGTTGAGACAGGTAAACAAAGAGGCAGAATCCCTAAGTATTCAAAATTCATGCTGCTATTTCAACCACGTTACACATTTCTTCAATGTTGCCATTCAGAAGGCTGGAAAACCATCATGGTGGACAGATGAGGAAGATAATTGTATCCTGTTTAATCCATAAACCATTTGGGTGGGGGTGACATGATGTTAATTTGCAATAAATTAGAATCTTTATAAGAAAGCCATTGGACTATTCCAGCATCTAGTTTACCACTGGCCCTTTTCAAGGGAAAATATTGAACAGGCTGAGCACCCAAACCAAATGTCTTGACAAGTTACACTGAAATTGAATGTGTGATTGGAGAACAAAGCACACAAATGCAAAGTGGGTATAATCGGGAAATCAATTACAGCAATTTAAAACGAATCAAGGAAAAGTACTTAGGATTGGCCAAGTTTGAAACTGAATTTTTTTAATGGACTGAAAAATGTGAAAGGTATGACCTGAAAATACTCATGCTCTTCAATGTTAATCTTAAATATTTCATATGATATAATATCTAAACTTGTAAAGAAAGAAAAAAGCAAAACTTCAAGAAAGTGTTAAGTTTTACACAAAACTCAGCCTACAAAACTACTGGAAAAGCCCTGCACTGGGCCACCTAAGGATCCTACTCCCACTTCCTGCCACCAGAACAGAGGGTTCAGGGGTCAGTCTGGCCAGACAGGCCCTCACCTATTTGCCATCCTTAAAATATTGTTATGACTCATCTAGTAATATCCTCTAAATGGCCCAATCTTGTGGGCATGCGGTGCCACTGGAACTCATGTCCCAGTGATGCAGCATGCCTTATGGCTGTCACGACAGCAAGCACAGCTGGGCGGGTGCCACAAAGAACTGCATGCCAGCAGAGTTCAAAAGAGCCCTGGCACCAGTAAGTCAGCGCAGAGGCAGGTAGGGGGAATGGCAGTGGTGTCATTCAAATGATTTAGGAACAGGAACTCACTTTTGATTGGCACTTGTCGGGAACCCGGAACCAGCCACGGAGCCCATTAGGATCTGGAACGCCTGTTCTGGTCCGTTCCCCCCTGAATGACATCACTGGGGAATGGGACCAGGAAGGGTGTGGAATTTTGGACAAGGAGGCATGGACCAGAGGCAGCAGTGTCGCCAATATCCCATTCTCCTTTCCAACTTTAATCTGCCTTCCCAGATCCACCCAGACCTGCACAAACAAAGTCACTGTAGACCCATTCAGGCAGCACAGGCTTACCCATGAGCAGGGGAGCAAATGCTTCCTACCCAGAGAAGACTCCTGGACTGCCCCCTCACAGGATGCAGTGGCATGGCTGCACCAGCAGGGGGTTTGATAGGATTGGGCTGCCGCTAGTATGCATGCATAGAGTCCATTCCAGAAGCATCTCAATAGTTTTAATTCCATGGTAATAACACTTGCTGTTAGTTTATGCTACAACTATTGTCTTCAGAAATCTGGAGTGTATATGCAGTTTATACACAGTTTTATATTAGTGTTAGATAGCTTATCTAAGCCCATTAAAAGGAACATGAATAATTTTTAAGGAGTAGCCAATGACAACTAAGATGGCTTTTTTTTAAAGTGCCAGTCTGACTCACATTTACTATCTCAACATTATGTGATAGGCATCCAATTCCTTCCCATTTTACAATCCTTGAATCATTCAAATATTTATAGAGCTTGTCAGAAAATGTCAGAAGGGTCATATGTTTCAGTCATAACTACATTGAGGGACCTCATGAGGCACATATTTACAATTGATTGTTCTCAGCATTTCCAAGGATTCTTGCATGGGCCATTCTAAGGATGAAAACATCTCCAACGCATAGCCAGGAAAATGTGGGTGGGTTGAACTGAAGGGAAAAATGTCCTTAAACTGTTTTTGTCCCCCATAATCTGTTTTAACTATTGTCATGTAAATATTGTGCTTTAATATGAAAAATTAATAATAAATGTGCATAATGTATTAGATCAGAGACTAAGGATTCGGTAAATTGCATAATTGTACTGTGTATTGTCTCATATGTGTTGTGTATTGTATGCCAATAAAAGGACTGATTGACTGATTGACTGATAAATCACATAATACTGTACAGGGTGGCTTGATATCTGCTGGGGTTCCATTCCTGACCTGTGGATACCTGAAACTGTGGATACTGGGGACATCTTTTTAAAGATAGGGGAAAATTAGTGGACTTGCTGCAACAAGGTAAAAAAAAAAGGCTTTTGGGGAACATTTGTTTCATGTTCTCCTATCTGTTTAGTAAGCATCTGTATTGGAAAAGGCAGGAGATACCCCGAGGAGATAGGGAATGGTATCAGCAATGGCCCCTTGTCCCAGATTAGCCAGGGATTACAGGGTTAACCCCCAAGATCTTTGCAAGCCTCGGGAGCACAGCTGTAGTCTGATGAGGCCCCTGGCTATGATGGGAGGCCAGCACAGGTGCAGATGGGCGTGGCTGATGCTAGAGTCTGCCTAGCAATAGACACGGATTGGCCGGCCTCAGTATATAGTGAGAGGCAGGAGCTGGAGTAAAGGACCTGGGAAGGTGGTGGATGAGGGCCCTGGGAAGGTGCTGGAGGAGGGCACCTGGGAAGGTGCTGGATGGGAGCACCAGGTAGGTGCTGGATGGTTGGATGGATTGATTGCTGCATGGACTGCCTGACTGATGGAATGCTGACTGGACTGCCTGCCTGAAGGACTGTTGGATGGACTGTCTGAAAGGAGACTGGATAAAGGAAGGTAAGGTTATTGTGGGGAATAACCATTGGGAGTTGTTGTATGTCTGCCACACCCCTGGAGCCACCAAGTGGAGGAGGCAGTTGTGGCTTGGGCAAGCTGACTGCCTATTGTTTGTTGGTGGGGTTTGTTGGTGCTAGACTTAGAGTAGTTTGGAGCTAAGCCAGTGATGAGGGCAGTCTGGAGGAGGCTGGCCAGCCTGTGATCCCAAGCAAAGCTGCTGGAAGAAAGGAGGCCCAGTGGGTGACTGAACCCCCTCCCTCTTGCCTATCTCTGAGGCCACTCTGAAGGGGAAACTAGTTAGCCTAGTGTGGGCATTGGGGCCCTTGGGGAGACCCAGCAGGGAATTTGGCAGAACAGCATCCCCGTATCCATGGTATCTGTAAATAATTGAAACCATGAATACCGCATCAGTGGATACTAGGGCTTGCCTCTATTTGTAAAAACCCCATTGAAAAAGTATGGCTTAGGCTAGCCTGACTATGTAAGCCACCTTGGGCATTGCTTTGGCATGGGAAAGGCTTCAAATAAATAGAATACATAAATTATTGCACAAGCAGCCCAACCCTGACTTGCTCGAATGCCTGTGCGAGCAGCAGTAGCCAACCCGACACAGAGGTTAGGATCTGGTGACGAAGGTTCCTGCTGGTCCCACACTCCGCTTTCCCCTCCCCAGCCCAGGAATGCCCACCCAGAACTAGAGCAACGCCAGCGGCTGGTGCAGTCACTGCTGCTGGCTTCACACTGCCACCTCTTGGTGGTGTGGGCCGGCACTGGCCCGGTGCCAGCAGTAACAGCTTACCGCTAGTGCTAGGAGTGACTCACGGCACTGTTACGATGCCAGCACCAGTGGTACACTTGTACCGCCAATGCTGAGGGACTCAGGATTGGGCTGATAGTGTTTTAAAGAAAGTCACCTTCTTTAAGCAGCTAATAAAACACGCAGTGTGTTTCTTTCTGTTCACTGGGAGATAAAAACACATATGTAGGATTTCAATTTAGAAATACTAAACTAATTTACAGCACCATTCTATTAGGCGCTTAGCGCTGACGCAATGTTGTTGACGAGGGAGGCGCCATGATGGGGCGGCACGGGGACTGGTGAGAGGGAGGGAGGCGGGGGCGGGATGTGGGCGGGCTCGGGAGGTGGCCATCCGCGAGGCCGCGCAGCCCTGATTCAGGCCAAGTGGTCCCCTTGAATCTGCGCCCACTAAATGAGGAGCACATAGGCAAGGCTGGAGCCTCCCCTATGGTAAGGGAGCGAACGCTCCCTTGCCGTGGGGGGGGGGCTCCAGCCTTCCTATGCAATATCAGGTATGGCGCTGCCAAGTCAGCAGAGCCATTCCGACGCTGCATAGGGTTGCGCCCTTAATCTCCAATAGGGGAATACTAAAATTTGTTCTTGACCACTTCATGGAACAAGTATGCTCTACTACTCAGCTTTAGGCTCTACCTGCACAAGATTCAAAATCTCTACTTAGCCACGGAGACAATATTGGACCAGTCACTCTAATTTAGAACTTTTGTGAGATTAATTTGGAAGCAAAACTTCTTGTATGTTACTGTGAACTCCTTCAGGAAAAGATAAAGAGACAACCAGACAATAATTGTTTATCTTTAGCTACCAAGTGAGCTATGGTAAGTCTTACTACACTTTCATACTTGGTGAGAAGTCTGTGGAGGCATGGTAAAGCTTGACTCATTGTTTTGCTAGAAGGTGCACACAACTAATTTTCAGTGTGGCTAAGCAGCCACGATGGAAATTCAAAGCAGACACCACACACGCAGACTCTGAGGTGAATCTGTCTAGTCTGAGAGCGCAATCCTAACCTGGAGTTAGGACGGCACAGTTAGGCCAGCAAAATTGGGTAGGCCAGCACAGCAAAACACAGACATACACCATCCTCCCTGACTCCAAGAGTGGTCCAAATGTGCTTTATGGTGGCCCTGGTGCCAGCCAAACTTTGCTGGCCTAATTGTGTCAGCTGAACTCAGGGCTAGGATTGCACCCTGAGTGAAGGCAAGTGTGCTGAGTACATCTGGTAATGTATCATTAGGATTCAACTTTGTGTGTACTTTACAAACAGTTCATTACTTTTTTTCTGTGCAGTTTACAAATGTTGTAAAATGTTCTATCTGGAAGTTTAAAATGAGCAAACAGATAATAATACTATAAATAAAATCAGAGCATGGTACCAGAATATTTCTCTCTCTCTCTCTCTCTCTCTCCCACACACACACACACACACACACACACACACACACACACACACACACAC
>JAJKFI010000115.1:1058355-1110932 GCA_029204185.1 Lerista edwardsae
GGTCTCCAAGCCCCCAACTCTGCTACTATTTACACAAATACACAACAAGTCTTTCGCCACTGACGCTCTAGACGCCTTCCCTGCCGCTTCATCATTCTCAGCTCCTCAGAGAACCAAGGAGCTGCTCTGATTCTGCAGCTGGGCAGGGGACGCTTGGGAGCGATCTCATCCAGGGCCCTGGCCATCTCTGTATTCCAGAGGTCGACCAGGGCGCCGGGTGGGTCTCCACCTCTGGCAACAGGAAAATCCCCCAGAGCCCTCAGGAATCCCTGTGGATCCATCAGCCTCCGAGGGCGGATCATAGAATGCGATCCCCCGCCATTGCAGAGGTAGGAGGCTGCAACAAGCCTAAATCCCACCAGAAAGTGATCTGTCCATGACAAAGGAGTGATCTTAATCTCCTCCACCTCCAGATCCCCATCCACCTGCCCAGCAGTAAACACCAGGTCCAGCGTGTGTCCCGCATCATGTGTCGGGGCAGATATTCTTTGAGACAGACCCATGGTTGCCATGGAGGCCATGAAATCCTGAGCTGCAGCTGTTCCAGGGGCCTCGGCATGGACATTGAAGTCCCCCAACACCAAAAGGCGGGGGGACTCCAAGACCACGCTCGAAACCAACTCCGTCAGCTCAGGCAGGGAGACTGCTGGGCAGCAAGGCGGGCGGTACACCAACAGAATCCCTATTCTGTCTCGCCCCTCCAACACAACGCGAAGGCACTCAAACCCGGTGGACTGCTGAACAGGGTATCCGGTGAGACGGATGGAATCCCGATAGACCATTGCAACCCCACCTCCCCGCCCCTGAAGTCGTGGCTGCTGCAGTACCTGGAAACCCGGCGGACAAATCTGGGAAAGATTGACCCCTCCCAGCTCATCCAACCAGGTCTCCGTGATACATACCAGGTCGGCCTTCTCCTCCAGGATCAAGTCCTGGATCAAACAGGTCTTATTATTAACCAACCTGGCATTCAGAAGCAGCAGCTTCAGACTTGGGGGACTGTTGCCAATAGTGCCCAGGGTCAGAGGGGTGAGAGAAGGGCAAGAAAGAGGGACAGTCTGTCTATGACTGACCCTCCTTCTTCTGTAACGTCTGGCCCAACCCCCACCGCCATACCTTCCGTGACCCGTAACTCTGTGGATGGTGGCCCCCCTCCCCTCCCCTGAGCTCCCTCGTGGTGTCAAACACATATTCTGGCAGGGACGACCTTCAGCCAAACTATAGCAGCACACACAATCTAAAAACAGAACACAGACACTCACTCTCTCTCTCTCTCTCTCTCTCACACACACACACACACACACACAAAACGACCCACTGCAGCAACCCTCACCTCCCTCACACCGAGGTTTAGGTTGCTGCAGATCTCCGCCTCTCTCTCACAGAGGCGGAGGTCCTCCAACAATTATTCCTGCCTGCCCCCCCTCTCACCGAGGCAGGTAGCACTTTCACGCCTCCTGGCCGGACTCTCACTCAGGCCAGGATCCCTCACATTCACACTGTCACTCACTCAATTAAAAGGCTGGTAGAAAGGCTTGCTGACAGGCTGCTAAGCTCTTGAGGTATAGGAGCTGGGGCGTGGCTGGTCAGTGAAGATCCATGGGAAAGCAAGCAGGTTAGCTGATGAAAGCAGACGGGCTCCGGCTCTGTTCCACAGGCGAAGAGCCACGGGCAAAGAGCCCTTTGGCTCGCGCCAAAGGCTCGCGCCTCTGGCAAGCCAGAGGGTCTTAAGTACTGCTACTGCACCAGCAGAAAGGAGGGAGAGGGAGAAGCTCAGCGTTTAGGCAGAAGTTCCACCAGGTGTTCCTCGTCAGGCTATCCCCCCAGCCCAGCAAGCAGCAACTCTCTTATATAGCATGAGAAGTCCTCATGAACCTTCATGAGAAGAGAGGACTCTTTAGAAAAGACCCTCATGCTGGGAAAGATCAAAGGCAAAAGGAGAAGGTGACGGCTGAGGATGAGATGGTTAGATAGTGTCACCGAAGCAATAAACATGAAATTGGGCGAACTCTGGAAGCTAGTGGAGGACAGGGAGGCCTGGAGTGCTGTGGTCCATCGGATCGCAAAGAGTCGGACACAGCTTAGCGACTGAACAACAACCTAGCATGCAATTTTTGTTTCTTGAATACTACCAGTGTTTCTCATACTGTGAACTGGGATCAACTTGGTGTGTTGTGATCCAATTTCTGGTGAGCCGCCAAAGAAAACATGGGTAATGGAATGGTTAGATAGCTGTCTCAAGCCCTGAGGCTACTCAAAAATCAGATAGCTGCTAATTGCCCTGAAAAGAGATGAGCTCCTGTAGTTTGCAAGCTTGTGTAAATATAGGGAGAAAAATATTTTTCTAGTGTTTTCCCCCCCCAAGTCCATCAATGACAGGTAGTGGGGTGTGTGAAGGTTGCCGGAGTTTGGCAGAGGGTCATTTATTAGTAGGGACATTTGGGGATGTGAGCCCTCCTGCTCGCAGTGAGAATCACTACCCTGAGGGTTTTTTAAAAATGATGAATTAGCATGCAAGTGGACAGCCTCATGCATCAATGATGTTGCATTAAATTCTGAGAACCTGCATGGTTAGTAAGATGCCCTATACATTTTAAAAATACATTTTTAATTCTAACGCAGTTAAGCATTGCATGGTTAAATCCTATTGATTTCAAATGGGTTTGAATGCACTGGATTGATTGCCCAATGGTATATATCCTGCAAGTTTCCTTTTTCAATATAATTGTCAGCCATGATGTCACAACATTAGTAGAGCTTGTTTCTGAAAATGAGTACAACTGCAAGATAATGACAGCATTGTGGATGATTTTGATGGAGACATTATTTCGACCCAATGAATGTCATCTGGGCAAGTTCTTATGTCAGGAATATTAGAGCTGAGAGGTACACTGTATTATGCATGTGTGTGTTAAGCTTCATAAATATGTTCTTATAAGCAAAAGGATAGAATAGATATTTGTAGAGAAGAAGGAACAGTCGGCTGATTCACTGAATGACTATAAAAGCTGTAATTACTTCTAGCACAAACTAAGCAACTTCTTCAGAAGTAACTCCCATTTATTTCAATGGGACTCACTCTAAGGAAGTGTCTCTCAAACTGTGGTTTGGGACCCACTAGGTGGGTTGTAAGCCAATTTCAGGTGGGTCACGTAGCTCCTAGGGCACCTATTATCACTGAAAATATTGGAAGATGGTTCACTGGAAACTGGGAGGGCTGTGTCATCATTTTGCTTATGCCAAAGTTGTAAATAAGCCTTTTTTCCCCCTTTCTCATTCACATTAATATTGGAAAATGGCTGAGAAATAGCCCAACTTACTGCTGCATTCTCAGGAAAGCAGCAGGTTCCGACATCACAATGATGGCACTTCCGGCTATGAGATCACTTCTGGTGGGTCCTGGACAAATTGTCATTCTAAAAAGTGGGTCCTGGTGCTAAAAGGTTTGAGAACAACTGCTTTAGGGCAGAGGCGGACCATTTATGGGGCAACAGATGACTGCTTCCTGGGGCCTCATTTGTGGAGAGGCACCAGGGCTTCTGCCCTGTGTTGCCCTCCAGCCCTCACTTGCATTTGGAATTGCTCCTAAATTGAGTGATTCCGGATTCTGGGGTGTGTGGCAGGGTGGGGCAGCGGGCAGCCTTAGGGGCACATGACAGGGGTATCACCCTGCCCTAGGTGCCTTCAGAGCCTAGTGACGGCTCTGCTCTAAGGTAAATATGCATACTGTCTAGTTAAGTATGTATAGGATAGCAGATTTAGGTTAGGTATTCAGCTGAAGGCTATGACTACATCTCATTGAAGGAGATTTTACTACGTCCTTTTTAAAGATATACAGGCATGCCCCGGTACCTGCTGGGGTTTTATTCCAGACCCCACCATGGATACCTGAAACTGTGGGTACTAGGAATGCCTTTTTAAAGGAAGGGGAACATCAGTGGTTTTGCTACAACAAGGTAAAAAAAAGAAATTTGTTTAATGTTCCTCTATCTTTTTAATAGGCGTCCCAGTAGCCATAGTATCCCTGGATAACGGAAACCAATGATACCGAATCAGTGGATACCAGGGCACGTCTGTACTTCATGTTTGAGACTCAAGAAAGCTACAAACCAGTGGCTTTCACCTGTGGGTCACAGCAACACCACCTCTTGTGCAAGACTCTATTCTATCCTCCACAGATACACAGGGAAATTCCATGTATAAATAATTCCACTGTATTCTTGCTCAACTCCCATTGAAGAGAGTTTGACAAGCTACTTTTCCAGTGGATTGTATTTTTTATTTTTAATATTAAATACAAAATTAAAGTGATATTTCAATAGCCTCAGAAGAAAGCCTGGTTTAAATATGTGCATAGGAAACATTTCTTGTAATAGATCCCAATTACTTGAGTTCATACCTTATGGTATTTTAAAGTGTAAAACCCAGGAGTCATGCAATTATCATTATGTTCTTATTCCTGTAACAGGTTATATGTGCTAATGAAGAAAAACTAATTACATAGCACTGTAATCAGTTACCTAGCAAGCCTTCTCCCAAAGCTCCCTTTCAAACAAATGCTTGATTACATCAGAGTCATCTGATTTTCCCTTTATTAAAAATGAAAAGCATAATGACTAAAGGAGTAGCTAAAACAACGAAAGCTTTTGCATCACATCTAGAACTTTGATCCTCACTGTTTGGCTCAACAGTTTGGCTCAGCCACTTCAGGTCTCATGGAAGATTTTGTATATGCTCACCTTGGAATGGCTTCCTGTTTTAGGGCCCAATCCTGTCCAACCTTCCAGAACTGATGCAATCTCAATCCACCCTGAGTTGAGGGAGCAAGCATTCCCTTACCTTAAGGAGGCCTCCATGACTGTCCCCCCACCACAGGATGCAGCACACATTGTTGACACAGCTGATCAGCACTGGAAAGTTGGATAGATTTAAAGTTGGATAGGACTGAGCCCTTAATGTGCTTAACTGAAGTGGGGCGGAAACAAGACCACATTCTGCAATGGTTACTTTGGGGAGAAGGGATGGAATGGGATCAGTCGTACAGAAAGCAGGTCTTCAACTATGCATGCATTCACCTGCACAGATTTGTGGCAAGTTCAGAATAAAGTCATTTCCTTCTTCACTTCAACCTCAGAAATCTGTAATTTTTTAGTCTGCAAACCTTGTTTGGGGTGTGTGCATTTATCTTGGCAATTTGCAAATTTCATAATGCTCATTTATGGATTTTTAGTGAAGCACTTGGAACATTCAAAAACAATTATGACAATGAAGCTTTTAAAATATCATCTGAATACACTGGAGGAATAACAGTAATGGATGAACCAGGTAGATTGGTACCTGAGCCCTGTAAAAAAAAGGTAAAGGTTTCCCCACAACCGAATGGTCTAGTCGTGACTAACGGTAGGGGGCAGTGCTCATCTCTGTTTCTTAGCCGAAGAGCCTGCGTTTGTCCGAGGACAAGTTTCTGTGGTCATGTGGCCAGCATGACTATACGCCGAGGTGCATAGAACACCATTACCTTCCCACCAAAATGGTACCTATTTATCTACTTGCATTTTTACGTGCTTTCGAACTGCTAGGTTGGCAGGAGCTGGGACAAGCAACGGGAGCTCACTCCATTTCGTGGTCTCAAACTGCCAACCTTTCGGTCAGCAAGCTCAACAGCAGCAGTTTAACTCGCAGCGCCACCACGTCCCTAAGTGCCCCGTAGTATACTGCAAATGTTTTTACTTGCACTAGCTGCTCCAGAGTCCATTTTCTCACTTGCTGAGAACAGCAGCAGCTGAACAGTTACCACTGTGAGTTTAAGTTACTGATCATCCCAGGATTGCTGAAACAGTCAGCTATTTTAAAAGAAAAAAAATAAAATTCTGTTTTTGTTAATACTGCAGCTTGTTGAAGAGAGAGCTCTTTGCATGAAACCAACAATCAAATGCATTTCTGTTCCATTCATAAAGTTACTTAATCAATCAAGTCCTCCCCTCAAAACACAGAATCCAATTTCTTTCCAAATTGGTGTTTGTGGTCTCTTGATAAGTGGAACATAATGCTGTACTACTGCACTCTAAATAGATAGCATGCACCTGAAATTAATCCCACTGAAACAGTGGCTGCCGATTGTGAAATGAACCATATTATGCTTGATCTAGGCACTAGGACTAAAATCAAGTGTATCTTTGCGGAGTTTTGTTAATAACGTAACAAGGTAGGGAAGACATTGGTCTAATAATAGCATATAACAACATCATTATGGACGCAAACCTAACCAGGAGTTCGGCTGGCACACGTCCCAGCCCAGGAGTGTCACAAATGGACCATAAAGCATATTTGGACCACTCTCAGAGTCAGGGATGTCCATGTGTGGGCCTCCCTGACTCCAAGAACGGTGCAAACCAGCTTTCAGCATATTTGAAACACTTGCCAGCACAAAAGGACTTGTGCCAGCCTAACTCCAGGTTAGGATTGTGCCCTGTAATGTGTGTAGTACTTTCGTATTGCATTTCATATTTATTATTTTTATGCAATCCTTTCTACTTGCCTTATGTTTTTTGTATTATCCAAAGGGAGCAGCTTGCCAAAGGCCACTTATTGAGTTCATTGCATAAGACAGATGCTAATCAAAACTCACTGCCTTGACTGCTACACTCCATTGTCTCTTTAATACACAAGGCTAGAGTTATTTGTTCATCATCATCATCCTAAGCACTCAGCAGCAAATACACCTCAAATTCATGGCAATTCTAAAGAAATTAAACCACCTACAAATACTGCATAACCTATCATTAAAAAAGCACTTTATTATAATTATTCTGCAGATTTGGAATACTGAGCTGAAAAACGGATATAACTTTACACTTGGGTTGAGCTGAACAATCCATGGAATGTGTACACTACACTGGAGCCTCAGTGGTGAGACTTACTGGTGCCAGAGGCTGCTCTGCAGTGTACTACTGTTTTAATGATACCATAAAATTAATGTGGCCTTTACCAGGGTTGCCAAGATAACTTCTTTTTAATAACATGCAATCTAATATGGGGTGACAATTACAACTCCGGTCTTCAAGTTACAGAGAAAAAATAATCAGACTAATGTGTGTCATTTCTCTATTGAAAAAGGTGCAAGAACATATCATTCCGGAATGTTGACAGAAAGGCCAGCTATGATGGTGCAAAATCCAGCTTATTGATGCTGTAATGGTTCAGAAGACTGCTCTGGATGACTCATATGTTTGTCAGAGCGCAATCCTAACCTGGAGTAGGCTGACACAGTTAAACCAGCAAAGTTTGGCCGGCACAAAGAACACTGTAAAGTATGTTGGACCACTCTTGAAATCTAAGAGGCCAGCACACAGCCATCCTCCCTGACTCTGAGAGTGGCCCAAATACACTTTACGGTGACCCTTGTGCTAGCCAAACTTTTCTGGCTTAACTGTGCTGGCCTAACTCCAGGACTGCGCCCTCAGAACTATTATGGTATACAGGTATGCCCCAGTATTCAGTATCCACTATTTCAGTTACCTATGGACACCATGGATACTGGAACACCTATTAAAAGATAGTGGAACATTAAACAAATCTTGTTTAATCTTGTTGCAGCAAAGCCATTGATATTCCCCTATCTTTAAAAAGGCATCCCCAGTACTTGCAATTTCAGGTATCCATGGGAGGGTCTGGAATACGGAGGCATGCCTGTCAACAAGGGTAGACTTATTTGATATCAGTCAAGTTTCATAAAGTCCTTTTATTTATAGCCAGCTCTTTTTTTGCAAGGGTCTCAAAGAAGAACAATTTGAAGAAGAAATTTTCAGGGGTCTAACCCTTTTGCATGTAGCTGTTAGCTTTCCAATGATATGGTTCCTCTCCTTCTACATTACATTGGGCACAATCCTGATCAACTTTCCAGCACTGACATAGCTATGCCTATGGGGCATGTTCTGCATTCTGCAGTGGAGTACTCACGGAAACCTCCTCAAGGTAATGGAACGTTTGTTCTCTCTTATGTTGTTGCTGCATTGCCTTTGCCTGGTGTTGGAAAGTTGGTTAGGATTGCACCCATCAAGAGTAATACATTTCTAAAAGGTTGAATAGACAGGAGCAGGGGGTGGGACAACAAAGATAAGCTTTATTTACAAAAAAGAGAAAGACATAGAAAACCATTCTATGTACTGTATTAGGTAACTTATTAAATTAACCAAAGATGTAAAATGCTGTAAACCAGAGAAAATAAAAATTACCCAGAGACCACAGAGTTACCAGACCACACAAACTAAATTCTCCTCACTAACAGTTCATGCTAACAGTTTATGCTCCATAGGATGAACATAAGAGGCAAGGATGTCAATCAGGCATTCCGAATAGCCCATAAGTACCCAGTCAGCACAATGGCTTTCTTATTCAGAGGAGGGGCTTCTTTGATGTGTCATCTCGCTATGTAATGACTGGGCAGAACTCATCACCAGCAATCTGTATGAAGCATTCCATTTAACAATGAATTATGTGCCATATCTGCAGAGTAAAACTAGTGAGGCTGAAATCTTAGCACATTTCAGAAACAGTTTGATTACTATCTTACAATTAAAGTACTCAGTTGTCCTTTTGGTGACTCACCAAAGTCCAGCGTAAGCATATTTTTGAAGTTCTCCAAAACCACCTTTTCATATCTGGGCTGGCACTGAGGAGCTTAAACTGGATATTTAAGCTAGTGCTAATCTTTGGGCTGTTTTAATAGCACTTTAATGTGAAATTCAAGCGGGCAATACTTGTTGTATTGTTATGTTCTACAGTTATCTGCTTTAAGATTTTGGCACCTCTACATTTAAATAAATAAAATCAAATCTAGCCCAAATCCTCTAATGCAGACTGCCATGTTTCCCCTCACTTCTAACAGACCATAAATACAATTTCCCCTCTATTCCATCATCTTTAACTTCTCATTATCATATGAATTATTAGTTGAGAGTAGAAAAAATTGAAGTGTTCATGAAAGCTTGCCCAAATATGCTGTATCCACAGTAAGAAGGAATTTAATTTTGTAATCAGCTCCATTCTAGCTGGTAGAGATGCTGAGGTTAAAAAAATGCTGCAAACCAATTTATCTGGAACCACAAGCATGCTTAATAGTATCTACCCATGAAACTACCTTCAATATAACCCCACGCTGTCGGATGCCAGCACTATTTTCAATTTTCATTTGTTAGATATATGATCAACCATGTCAAATCTGCCCTGAGTAATAGAAGTTGGGAAAATAAAATGAAGTCATTTACTTAAAACATTTTGATAGCTATTTGTCAAAAAAATCCTGGTCAGATTTTGTGCTCAAAGGCATTTACCTACAAAGTTAACTGGATGCTTTGAGAAGAAAACTAATTTAATTTATCCGTTATCTTAACAGAACATCTGTTAAACCAATATCCAAGGAAGGTAATGTGTTCAAAATTAAATATCCTGCAGGTAGCCTTATTAGAATACACGCAACACTGAAATTTAACTGCTAACCATTCCATTACAAACGTGAATCCACAACAATTTAATTATTCCTCTGATGGATAGGAAGTAATAAGGGGCCAATACATCTTACTGCAAAATCACTCTTTTTGCTAATACTGAAAGATAAGTACAATGAACAAGTCATGGCATCATCATGTTGAAAAAAATTAATTTCTTACCTTTTAGACATTATGAAACACTTAGCATTTTAGCTGTTGTGTTAAACAGCCTTTTGAAATGTCACATTTAGCTAACTCATTACTGAAAACGTAATACCAGGTAGACAGACACACTACTTTCATATTTGTATAGTTCACAAAGAATTCCGTCTGTAAGAACCTCAATTGAAATATCCATTTTACAGCTAAGTAACTAGCTCCTGACAATTAGTATTTACAAGTATGTGCAATGGAGATTACTAAAATATCAAAGTAGATAGGGTTGAACTGCTCAGCCCTATCATACACTTTGTTTTCAGATATGGCAGTGCCTTCACCACTGCAGCTGAAGTGCGACCTACTGCTTGGGAAATAAGATAGAACAGTGGTCTGTCAACCGAAAGAACAAAGTCCTGCTCAGACTTTGAAGACTTGCTATGTGCTTGCAGGAGTGGGGGAGAGGGCCTGGCAGCACAGCAGTGATCGCGGCACTTCGGGCATTTAAACCAATATTTAAAACTTCCGGGGAGGGGGTGACCTCTGTGGGCCTCCCTGATGCTCAAAATAGCTCCATGGTACAGTCAGAGCTCACTTCCTGCTTTTGTGTGACTACGTAGGTGTGGACCTGCTGTCACTATTCTGATCACCTCATCACATGTACTTGATGAACTTTCACTTATTTTTGTATTTAAATGTTTACATCTCACCTTCCCTCTGAATAAATAAGAGATCCCAATAGCTACTTCTGCTCTGGAAGCAGAATTTCTGGTGTTTTCCTTCCCCACTGAAAATGTTTCCATTTGACCAGGGACCTAAAGTCATGCAGTCTGGGCTTGCTTTGCAGAAAGACATTGTATCCCAGCCTATCCAGTAGACTAAGGATAGGTAATTTCTCATCTTTCTCCTTCCTCCACCCCACCCCCAATCCCTCCCTTCTAAATCCCTCCGTTTCCAAGTGCTTGTTTTAAACCAGGCACCTCTAAACTACGGCCTGCAGGCCAGGTCTGGTGCCTGTTGGAGGCCCATATGAATGGAGCTTACTGTTCTGCCAGAGAGCGCCTCTTCTTTGTGTGCAATCACCTCCAAACATGGTGCTGACCAGCTGCTTCCACACTGTGATGCCCCAGCAGGCTCTGCACCCAGATTTCCAGAAGATGCAGCTGGCAGGTGCCATGTTTGGGGGTGCTCGCATGCAAAGGTGATGGCTGGCGAAATGGTAAGCTCCATTTGGGCCAGGGCCCATGTTTTTGGTGCTCAGCAGTCTCCAGTTTGGAGACCACTGTTTTAAACCTTCCTCTAATTTTCTCCTTCAGACAACTACCTGGCAGCCTGATCTCTCTTTCCCCCCTCCTTTCACTATAATATATGCCTTTCACTATAATGTATGTATGAACCATTTTCAATTATCATTCACTCACAACCACTAAACTTGATTTTACAAGTAAACGTGGACTTTTACTTTTTTTTTTTTTTTTTTGAAAACTGTGTCTTATGGTTACTATTAGCCCAGTTTGAACCATTTTGAGGTTATTCTCTCTGCTATCCAATGAATACCCCCACCTCCCCCCCAAAAAACACCATTCATTATGTCCTGGTCTTTCTGGCTACTGAGTGTAAATTCCACCAGTTTGGTCCTAATTCTGGGCTGGGAAAATCCAGACCCGAGATTGTGTGTTTACACAGCCAGTGGTAGGCACATGCATCTGCATCTGTGTGTGGTAGCAGTGCTGGCAACACTCTGATGGCTTCAGACTCTTGACTGCAATCTTGGCTAACCCCTAACCCTTTCCTGACACACTTCTCCTTTGCTCAGAATCACAGCCTCCTGAGGCTACGTTCCTTGGATCTACAACAGCTATTTAAGCTGGCACAAGTCCAATGAGAGCCAGGGGGCAAGGTGGACGGAAAAGTGATAAGATCTACCATGCATGATGGCTGCTGGATCAATCTCCTCCCTTCCCTGACACATCCCCAGTTCTTCCCTCAACATGCCTTGTTATTCCCCTTTCCCACCCATGGCCCCCTGCTGTCCACTTCCTCCCAGAGTTGCTGCTATGTCCACTGCTCGTAAGTTCAATATTACGACAGCACCACTGGTGCTGTGGACAGCACCGTTTCCCTACTAGAAGATAGAGAAGTCCCTTGTGCCAGCCAAGGAGTGTTGCAACTACACAGTAAAGCGTGCTTGCACCACACTTAAGAGTCAGGGAAGTCAGCACATGGATGTGCGCTGTCCTCCCTGACTCCAAGAGTGGAACAAACGCATTTGCTCCAGTTTAGGATTGTGCCCTCTAAACGGAAAGCAAGGGAGGAGAATGTCTTCATTTAACTCTCTCAACTGATTTAAATATTCTGTGCAAGCACAATACACCCGTCAGGCACATTGACATTTACTACCTCAAAGTAGTCATCTCCTTGGAGTAATTGTTTATTTTTAATGTGCTTCTGTTTATCCTCATTGACTGCTATTATTAGCATAGGTAGCTGTTACCTGCATGCCTTGCAGCAAGAGATACGTGCACAGTACAGTAAGTTTACAACAATATAAAATAGATTAAAGAAGAAAAAAATAGGATTAAAGACTTTTTCTTTGGTGAGTTCCAGATCTGCATTCCCTTGTAAACACATATCTAGTACCTCATGGGGGAAACGGCCAGAAGGGAGATTTTGGATGGAAAAAGGAATGGAATGGCAGGAGAGGATAAGACTCTCTTCTCACTGTTCCTTTGCTTCAATACAACTTTACCTTTTGTTATGAAAAAAATGGATACCAGGGGTTCCTCATATGCATAGTTTAGAGCCAAGCTAGGCATGACATGGGAGTTTCATGGCTGCAACTTCTGAAGCCTTTGTCAATAACACACCAATGGATCAAGGTGAGGAAACTCACCGTGTGACAACCCAAAAACACACAATGAATTCTGATGTATGGAAATCATTTGGTGCAGCCTAGTTCAAAAACTAGCAGTTTGCCCTGAGCCAGGGGGATTCACCCGTCCCAGTCATACACTAATGGTGCTCAAACACAGAGAAGGAGCCCTGAATATAGATAACGATCTCATAAGAAAATGCCCCTGCCCAGTTCAATGGGGCATTACGATGTGATGAAAATGTGCATTTGGAATTTTTCCCCCCACACAAGTTCTTCTAGTTCCTCTGGTTGTAATGTGGCAATTCTCTCTTTTGAACCATGCGCAGATCTTCCCAACTTAACTGTATTTTATCTATATGTTATCTCCTGCTTTTTTAATCCAGAAGTCCTCAAAATGGCTAACTATATAAAACAAAAATGACAATCAATAAAAAACAACAATAAAGCAGGCATAAAATCAGAGAAGTGGACACATCCTGACCCAGACTTTGGTTAAAAGGTTTGGGGGATTTAAATAAAAATTCTGGCATTGGAATGACATCGGTGTAGAGACACCAGGTGATTGTTCCTGAGGGGTGAACCCAAACATTTCCACGATCAAAAAGGCCCATACTCCAAGTCATCACTTGCTTCACATCTGAAGGTCAGAGCACCTTTGATAAAGAACATGCCATACTGGGAAGAGCAAGCATTCCACATGAGAAGCAAGTCCAGGTGAGATCAGAAAACGTTAAGATCCTAGGAAATTTCTGGGGGCCCTCCTTTGGCTCCTGGGCCCCCCCTTTTGACCCTGAGAGTAGGTACCAATTATCCTCTGCACTTCCCTGAACCCCACATATGACACAATGTTAGGCTGAGAACAGATTATGTAACATTTAAGTGAAGGGAAAGTGGTACGACAAAGGCATCGTTGCTCAGGCGGTACAAGAACAGATTTACAGCCCAGTCCTGAGCTGCCTGGATACTGTGGGCACAGCAGTAGCCTAACAGCTACTACTGCACCCAGCGGCAGGCAGGCAGCTGCCAGGGTCTCCTCAGGAGAAGGGGACACTGCCTTCCACAATGGGGCCCCTCGACTCTCCACCAGCTATTTTGGTGGCAGAGAATCAAGCAGCCCCATGTCGGACCGCCCAGCCCGAGACGGGGAATTGTATCTGGAGGTGGAGGTCACCACCAGTCCCACCCCGGCTCCACCCCTCCTGCACCCAGTTCTGCCCACTCTCCCAGAAAGCGTGCACCACCAGCGATAGTAAAACTCGCTCCTTGCCAGCTTCATGTGGGCATCTCCAGGTGCACAGGGATGGCACTAGGCCAGCATGCACCGTAATAGCTTACCCCTGGCACTGGAGATGCCTTACAGCACCTTTATGACATCCGTGAGGGTGGTATGATCTTACTGCCTGTGCTGTGCCTGATAGGATCGGGTCCTTAGATAGATATATGGGAGGCTGCCTTATTCTGAGGCAGACCATTGGCCCATCTAGCTCGGTATTGCCAATACTGACTGACGGTGGGTCTCTTGGGTTTCAGAAAGAGTCTGTTCGCTGGCAGTTCTTTTGCAGCTTGTCCTCCTGTCACCTCTGGTCAAACCGGCCCTGCAGGTTTTGGAATCAATACAAAAAGCTGCATGACATTTTTTTTTTGCCAGTGAAACCAGCAGAAACATCATGAGCAATGATGCTTCTGCCAGACTTCAGCACTCCAAAACACACCTCCCGCCTGTCTCCAGCCTCCAAGTATCTGCCTAACTGTGCTGTTTCATGCAGCGTCACTTCTGATGCCAATGGTATGGTGTGCTTTGAAAGCAGAAATAAAGACAATGTTTGGCTTAACCTTGTGTTCTCCCAGGAGACTGCTAGGTCCTCTTCCTCTGGCAGTACTTCCAAGTCACCTTCTTGAAACATGATAATTGAAAAATTAAAATTTCATGCAAACTGCCTGTGTGCTTTTGTTGCTCTTTAAAGCAAGGACACCAGATCCTACATTTAGAGAGTGACCTAACAGTTTGTGAATGAGAAATATAGTTGCCTTTTGAAATATACCTAGAGAAAGAAAATTCTTCTATTTCTACTAGCTAGAGCAGGCGTATGACAGAGAAAGAAGAAATGTGGCGACCGGCATAACATTACTTAACACCTCCTGTGTTAACTGGATATGTTCTAGGTGCAATATGCATTCTTGACAGCAAAACAGTATGTCAAGAATGTCAAAACAGTGGCTTTCTAAAACCCCTTTCTTTTCTCCTCTTTTTTGTCACCAGGCAAAATGCTCATAATAATTTTTAACAGGCTATGAAAGCAACACTGTCAGCAAAGACATTAACAGTGACACAGTGCCATGAAAGGCTCATAGTCCACTGCCAAACTTCATACTGGGTGTCTGTCCCAGGCTGTAATGTGGTGTGAGCAGCCCAGAACGGCTGCTGGCTGGCAGTTCTTTTGCAGCTTCCATCTTCTGAGGAGGTGGTAATCTTGCCCGGTCTGAATACCCCATTATCATTATCAAGGCTCTTTCACTTCAATAAAGAGCAGCTGTAAAAGTGTCACGACCTCTGAGACGGGGTGGGGAGAAGCAGCCATTAGAAAACTTCCTCAGAGAAGATCTGACAGCAGCTTGAAATATGCTGACATCCCGGGATTACTGAGTAATGACAGAAAGACAGTTGCATGTGGGCACAAGAAGGAGCAATCCTCAACACTTGCCCTCCCCACCCCCAAATTATTTTATGTAGCTGAAAGCCATATATTAGAAATATAGAAAACAAAGTATACCCAGTCGGGCACTTATTAGGCTGTAATTTTAACTTAGCAATTCCTAAAACCATCTTGTGCAAGATTATCTCTCATGGTTTACAACCTCAAGCGGGTCCCTGGTGTAAGATAGAGCTTAGCTCTGCGCTTCCCTAAAGGTTACTTTTTATTCTCCATTTAGGGCTAATTCACTGCAATAGCTTCCTTTTAAAAGATTCAATACGCTTGTCCTAGCAGGAGACAATACTCAGGAGCGCCATTACACATTTGATGTCGTATTTATTCTCCACTGAACATTCAAGTGATGAAATGAATTCAGGGAGAGGTCCTGGAGACAATCTAACAGATGCGGTTCTGGATGAAATTCTCAGTTTAATTGTGAGGCTGACTGTGTTTACAATGTGCACAGAAGAACTTTGCAAGACAGTCACTGGCTCAAAGTTAGGTCAATGTACAGGTATGCCCAGGATAGCTGTGGATTAGAGTTCCAAACTAGTGGGGGAGGGGCCCACCTGGACCCGCTGAAGGGTTTTCCGAGGCCTGCAGAATTGTCACCACAATGTCCATAAATGGATATTCTGAGGCTTGCAGAGGCTGCAGAAGGTCTTGCCTGGTCGCTACAGGCCTCAGAAAACCCTCTGGTTGGGTTTGAAGGGTAGGGTGGTCCCGAAAGCCATGGATGGTTTGAATACCCATGGATTTCAGTATATGCAAGGGTTCTGGGAACCAGATCTGTCTCGTTTCACACACACAAATAATCTAAAAAGATGCAGAAGAACACCAGCAAACAGCCACTAGAAAAGTGGCTATAAATGGGGTGTCAATAAGAGGATAATTATTCTCCCCTGCTAAATATAAGAGGAGCACCACTTGAAAAAAAGTATCTTTTTACTCAGTTAGCAGGGGTAATTGTATTCTGATATGTGGAAAAGGGAGCTAACTCATATTAACACTTCTTGGTTCATTTGTGTATCATCATAACAACACTCTTTGGCTCTCAGAACAGTCTCATTGTTCAGTTATGTTAAGGCAATCTATTTTTTGTTCCATAAGGCAGTTGTGCTTCCTTTTTCTGGTTAATAATGGCCACAATGTTTGATAGAATACAGATACTTCAACACAGTTTGTTTCACTGCATTCTGCATTACACTACCTTTCCAATAATATATGACATGACTCTATTATTTGTAATTACCAAGGTTTTCACAATTTTGGCCGCTAGTGTCAAGCTCAGCTTGTTGCCCCCCTAAAACTCAACACCTGGGGCAACTGCCTCCCCAGCCCCCCTCAGCTATGCCATTGTGTAGAACTGCCCTTACAAGCAGATAAATACCATAGTAATGAGAGATAGGATATGAATGAAAGGTAATTGCATCGTCTCTGATCTTTAGCTATGGCAATAAAAGAAATTGAAAAACCAGTTCCATTTTAACATGATAGAAAATCTATTTTGATATCAAGTCACAGAGTCGATATACAATGGAACAAGTCCATTACACAGAAATAGTGCCTTCTAAGTGGTATAGGAACCTACCCAATGTGAATGAGGGCACAATCCTAACCTGAAGTTAGGCCAGCACAGTTAGGCCAGCAAAGTTTGATAGGCACAAGAGACACAGTAAAGTGTGTTTGGATCAATCTCAGAGTCAGAGATGCCAGCACACAGATATGTGCCATCCTCCCTAACTCTGAGAATGGTCCAAACATGCTTTACGGTAGCCCTGGTGCAGGCCAACATGTGGTGGCATAACTCCAGGTTAGGATTGCGCTCTGATCTGGGTGGAATCTGAGTTAGTTTACTGGACCTAAATACATTTATTCCCAACCATTTCCATTTCAAACAAATTACAAGCAATGAGACCTAACACCTAACATTCCCATTTCAAGCAGCTTGTGTTATTTTGTCTCGTAGTTTATGTACATGTGAAGCATTTCATCAGTAGATCACCTCTTGACCACAGAATGTTAAGTAAATGGAGATATAGTAGAATTAAGGTGACAGGCATTTATCTGTTTAAAAATGTACATTGCACATAGCCAAGGAGAGGTTTACTGAGGAAGAACAAGCCCTTCTCCACTTTTGTCCAGTGAAGAGCTCAATTCCCCACATGTGAAAGCAATCCTGCAAAAATCATGCATAGCACAACACAGAACCAAAATACTTGCTCTTATAAAGATCCTTGGGTCATAATAGCACAATACACTTAAGAAAAACAAAACAATGCTGGATTGATTTAACACTACACTTTGTGGCAAACCACTTGCCTTAGTTTACCCTCTCATTTAACTGGCAAAACTATTTTGTATATAGTTTTTAAAATTAGGGATAGCCTACAGGAAAGGAACCAGAAACGCGATTGCCTACTATTATTTATCGTATTGTTTTAAAACATTCAGCTCCTGCCTTTTCCTCTTAAGGTGGCTGTACATGTTTCAAAAGGCAAAAGACTTTTGCGCAAAAATACCCATGGTAGCAAATGGGTTAAGTATTAAAATACAATATGTGTAATAACATAATAATATGGTAAATAATAAACAATCACAGATTAACAAAAAAACAGAGGACTTCACAACATGATAGAGCAGAGCAGAACAGTCTGTAGACACTGCCGGAACACTGATCGGGAAGGTGCCAATCTTAACGCCAGTGGGTGGGAATTGTGGCCTTCACTCATGCTGCCACCAGCTGAGTTTCGGCCAATTGGGGCCTGGGGGTTCCAACAGATTTTTGTAAGGAGTGGATTGTCTAATAAAAAATGAAATTATCATGTAATAAGAAAATATAAATGCCTTTACCTTTAAGATAAATTTATGATGATATATGAAACCAGAAAAATTATAAAATATATAATTCTAATAACAAAGTCAGTATTCTTCAATATCCTCATCCTACAACATTTATTCAACACCTACATTACATTATGCATCTACTTGTTTAGAACACACAAAGCCAAGTAACACAGCGTGTTCATTAACCTGCTTTCTTCAAAAGCGATGCTAAGAGTTTAAATAGATACAAAGAGACATCCTAAGAACA
The DNA here is from genome assembly GCA_029204185.1 of Lerista edwardsae. Taxonomy (NCBI): domain Eukaryota; kingdom Metazoa; phylum Chordata; class Lepidosauria; order Squamata; family Scincidae; genus Lerista; species Lerista edwardsae. The sequence continues at coordinate 1,076,662 of JAJKFI010000115.1, forward strand.
GGGATACTTTAACATCAGATGGCTAAGTGATTTCAGATGAAAAATTACCTTTGATAGATCCCCTGCCTCCAAGTAGAAGCAGATAACAAATACGTTCCATGTAACCCAGAGGACTAGCCAGACAGCGTACTGTGGAAAGGAAACAAGAATAATGCATCATTAATTCTGAACCCAGCTAGGTTTAAATAAAGCTTAAACTTAAAAACTGAAACAAAAAAAACCTTCAGTAACGCAACCTACTGTCCATACATTGATGCTTTTGTTCCAAAAAAAAAACCCAAAAGAAAATATTTCAGTTCCACTATGAATAAACTAGTCATAGCCACTGAGTTTTGAGATAATGCCATTTCCTTATACAGAAAGACAGCCTCTGCCAGAGAATATGATAGTGAATATCTAATGATGAGGACCTTAGCACTTGAGTTAAGGAACGGTTACATTCTAGGCAGTAGTGGGATCTGCAAATGAAGAAGTGGAATGCTGGGCGGGACTTAGGCGGGACTACCGTTTGATTGGCAGCCCGTCCGCTCCGTTCCGACTCCCCCCGCGTTGGAATGGAGCAGATGGGCAGCCAATAACGCGTAAGTCCCGCGTAAGTCCCACCCAGCGTTCCACGTCTTCATTTGCAGATCCCACTACTGATTCTAGGGTACCATGGCTTTAGATAAATATTAGAAATCTTGGAAGTGTTTGGTCCAGTTGCAAGGGGAAGGTCAACTAATGGCCCAATCCTTTCCCCCTTCCTAGCGTAATTAGCAAAGAACCAGCAAAGGCAGTTGCAAAGTAGCCCCCACTGGTGCGCATTGCAGGCTGCTGGCAGGGAAGTTGTAGTGGCCTCCCATGCCCAGGTGGTTCCACAAAGACCTGCCAGAGCAGCGAAGTCCACACAGGAGGTTGGAGGGAGAAGGGGACGATGTTGAATGGGGCGAGGATGGGCTGAATGGACAGTGATGGGGCAGAGGATAGAGTGGATTGGGCCTGGAAGGAAGTTTGGGGGCAGCAACACATGCTGAATCCTAACCCCCTTTCCTGGGCCTGATTCACCTTCACAGATCAGGGCGAATTTATGCCAGTGATATCGCTAGTGCAGGTCTGGGTTGATCCATAGCAGCTGCTGGGGCTTATCCCAAGGAGACCTGCAACCAAAATTCCCCCATGGGATACAGTGGTAAATGCACCAGTGGTGCTGCATCTCTGTCCTGGAATTTAAGTAGGATTGGGTGGTTAGAATTTCAAATGGTCTGAGGAGGGCAAAGAGAAGGTTTTCTATATTTACTACAACTTCTTGGTTTCCCAAGAGTCCGCTCTCTCCAACATTACATCTATATTTATTTCATGTCCAATCTTCTATGCATCCCTTTCCAAAGTCTCTGCTGCAGACCTTTTTATATTAAAAAGTCCACAATAATTGTGGAAATTTGTACAAGAATAAAGCAAGAAAAATAACTTTATGCAAATTTGCCTCATTTTCATAATACTTAAATTGATTATATAGGCCCATTATATCACTTATATGGAAAATGGTTTTTCAAGCCACTATAACACAGGCATAAGCCTATGTTTCCTTATTTTATCATTTTGTAAATTTCCTTTGTTGTCCTACTAATGTCTCTATGTTTTAGTTATTGAGTTCTATTGCATTCCATCCTGTTTATTTTCCACCACAGCCATGTAATTCTTTTCATTATGTTGCCAACTCATATTTTGAAGGGCATTGGGAAGTTTTGCTTTACTTCACTTTGTGTTCCATCGCTTTCCATGTATGTTGACATCTTCACAATAATGCATTGTTTATTTGTTTATATGTTAGACTTTCAAGTCATAATAAAGCTATTCAAAGGGAGGAGGAAATATTGGGCTACAATAAGAATAGATGCTGTACGATTAATTGAATTTTAAAAAAATTATATAACATTTCTCTGTGGGAACGTCTCACTTCTCGAGTAATGAATTTCCCTTGATCACAATCCATACTATTACTGTTATGTTCTCTAAATAAAATTACCATAATTTATAAGGCTTGATATTAATTTGCCGTAAGTACCTTATCTTGCATTTATCTTAATTAAATCACATCAAGTGGGATACTACCTACTTTCTAAAACTTTCCAATACCTTGTCAAAATTGCAATAACATCCTAGTTTGGCACTGTCAGTGGGATACGGTTGATCAGTCTAAACCAGGGTTGTCAAATAAAGGCCTGCAGATGTTATTCAGTCTGCATGATAATCGGGTTTGTGATAATTGTGAATGAGCTGCAAAGTGACTCCTCAGCAGCATGCAGTAGTTATGGGAGCTGAAAAAAGAAAGAACTGTTGTCCATTTATCTCTTTCCTTTAATCTCCCTCTTGCTGGCTGGAGCCAGGCAAGGAAGGCTGATAGCATCACAGAAGTGATGCTTCTAAGGAAGTCAGTAACTTAGGGGCAGGATGTGGTGACTGATGGAGGCAGCATTAGAGGGTGAGTGCTGGTCAGGGGAGGATCAGAGGATGTGGGTGGCATGGTCATTGCAATTAAAAGTGTTCTTGGACCAGAACAGTTATCCTCCCCATTGCATCTTCCACTGTAAATTGCTATTATTATCCTCTTGTAGTTCCATCTTAAAAACAAAGGCTTCAATTCCAAATTCTTAGACACTTCAGATGTGGCATATCTTCGACCTCTAGATTACATTTATTCAAATGTGTCTTTCACTTCATGCTTGAACTACCGAATTTTAGAAATTCAGCACTGAAACTCTGTAACAACACAATGGACAAATCCCACTGGTATATTTTACTTCTAATGAGAACTACATTGTATGAGAGATGTTAAAAGTATTAGTTTCCCCACCTCCCACTTTCTCCTGATAATACAGTACTATCCTATAGAACTACATTATCTGATAGCAACTACCACATAAATTACATGAGCCACAAATCAATAAGGTTTTTATGACCACGGAAAATTAGGGTTGTCAAGATCAGACCCCAAGAGACATCCTATGCCTTTCAGAGACAGAGAATTGATAATTTGAACAAGTGACAGCACGACAAGATAAGCCAAAGTTGCCTTTCTAGTAAATTCTTACAAGACACAGGAGCTGATTCAATCTCTCTATTCTAGAGATGGTATATGTCATACGTATGAAGAATATTTCTAGGCAAAGAATCCATCCAGAATACACTCGTGAGAGAGGCATCAACTTCAATTCAATTTCAAAAGGGAACATTTATCAAAGCTGAAAAGAGTGGTTAGGACTCTCAGCTACTGAAGATCCCAGTGGGAAGTAAGGAAGGGATTAGCCGAGAAGATTTAGGGCAGAAGATTTAGCCGAGAGGGTTAATGCCTGCCCGAAGATAACACCTGAAGATCTGAAGGTCGTGAGCTCGGGACTGCCGGAAGTCTCTGCGAGCAGCAGACCTTGGAAACTGCGGCTGATTAGAAGCTGAGTTTCAGCTGCCTCGTGGGAGGAGGAGTGTGCTGAAATCAGCTGCATCTCTGGTGGCAGCAGGGAAGCCTCATCAGCCAGCAGACGACAGACGGGTGGCTAAAGAAAGAAGGCTAAATCCAGAAAGAAAGATCTGTAGGAGTGTTGTTCTTGGAAGATAGAACATTCTGTAAATTGTAAAAACCTTCGGGTTTGTGAGAAAGTCTGCCTATGTAAACCGCCTTGAGTTTAATCATTAGAGAAATCTAGTGATCTTAAGAAAGGCGGTATATAAATAAATGTATTATTATTATTATTATTATTATTATTATTATTATTATTATTATTAAGGGCATGATCCAATGATTTATGTTGGGATGACACAACATGCTTGCATCCGCCCAATGTTATGAGTACCAACTGGCACCCCTGTGTCAGCGCTACGGGTCTTGGGCCGATGCTAGCAGTAGCCTAAGGTTGCTGGCACAAGAACATAATAAGAACATAAGAACATAAGAAGAGCCCTGCTGGATCAGGCCAAAAGCCCATCTAGTCCAGCTTCCTGTATCTCACAGCGGCCCACCAGGTGCCCCAGGAAGGCATGAGACTACAAGATGCTTGCATCCTGTTGCCACTCCCTTGCACCCGGTACCAGTAGCCCACCACCTTTGTAAGGAGGTTGCAGAATCCATCATTGCCTATAGCCCACGATGGACCTTTCCTCCAGAAATCTGTCCAATCCCCTCTTGAAGGCATCAAGACCAGATGCCATCACCACCTCCTGTGGCAAGGAGTTCCACAGATTAACTACCCGGTGGGTAAAAAAGTACTTCCTTTTGTCTGTTTTAACTCTCCCAACCCTCAGTTTTAGCGGATGCCCCCTGGTTCTGGTGTTTTGAGAGAGGGAAAAGAACATCCCTCTATCGACTCTATCCCTTCCATGCATAATTTTGTATGTCTCAATCATGTCCCCCCTCAGGCGCCTTTTTTCTAGATTGAAGAGCCCCAAACGCTGCAGTCTTTCTTCATAAGGGAGGTGCCCCAGCCCCGCAATCACAAGGCCGTGCTGTGTCACCCTTGCACCAGCTGAGCCCAGCTGGCGCAAGGACGTTTCTGGGAGGAGGGCGGGGGGGCTGGGGGGGGTCAGTTCTGGGTGGGAGGTGGGTGGGCTAGTAGGCGTGCCTGCCCAGGAGGGGGGCAGGACTGGGATGCGGCTCATGGAACCATAAGCAGTGGCGTCGTGAGGGGGATGGGCGGCGGGCCGCACCAGGTGACACGCACGGGGGAGGGCGACACCACCAGGGACCAAAATTGCTACAATCGCGGTTTTAAATGATAACACAATCACGCTATATACCATTTGGATGTGCAATTTCACCCGGAATTCAGTGAAAAAACCCCGTAGTATTATAGCTCCATTCTATCAAAAGTTATGGCAAAAAACTAAACCCCCAAAATACAACTTTTAATGTAAAAATCATGATTTGTTTTTTTAAAATCGCGTTTTTACAGCGTAATACCATCATGTTATATACCGTTGGATGAGGAATTGCACAAGAAATTCAATGGAAAAAAACCAGAGTGTCATATCTTTATTCTATCAAAAGCTATGGCCAAAAAAACTGAAAATACAACTTTTTATGTAAAAATTGTGATTTTTAAAAAATCATTATTATGAGTCAGTTCTCATTTCCATGTATCAGAGCTAATACTAGAACTTTTACTGAATTGTGTGAGTGTCATGAAATTGACCATGGGTTTTTTGTTGGTTACAAATTTGTTGGGTGACCTATACTATAGTTAAATAAATAAATAAATAAATAAATAAATAAAGTTGATGGGGGGGAACACCAACCCTAGTGATAACACTGCATTTAGGTTGTGCGTATGGTATTGCAATTTATTCTGTATGGTTTGGGAGGAGGGGTGACGTGCATCATGGAGGGTGACGCGCTGACCTCCTACTCCGGGTGACGCAAACTCTAGTGATGCCACTGACCATAAGTACTGATCCCAAAATACACTACTCCAAGCTGATAGTAAGGTCAGATACAAAGAGTCAAATCTTTTCCCATACTGATGCAACCATGCAAATGGGTAATGCACTACATCCTGCACGAAGGGGCGGGCAGTCATGGAGGTCTCCTGAAGGTAATGGAATGTTTGTTCCCTTAACTCACGGCTGCATTGTGGCTGCATCAGTGCTGGAAAGTTGCTTAGATACCCCAAGTTGAGTCAGCTAGTTATGTACCGCTTGCCCTCAAAGCCATCATGTTTCACCTACAGTGGCACAAGTTTGGGATCTGTGTTCTTAAATGTCAATCTGTATCACTAGAATTTAAGCATCAATAGATCTTATAGATCTACCGTTGCTTGTTCCAGCTCCTGCCAACCTAGCAGTTCGAAAGCACCTAAATGTAAGTAGATAAATAGGGACCACTTCGGTGGGAAGGTAACAGCGTTCCATGTGCTACGGCGTAGAGTCATGCCGGCCACATGACCACGGAAGCTTGTCCTCAGACAAACACTGGCTCTACGAGCTTAGAAACGGAGATGAGCACCGCCCCCTACAGTCAGTCATGACTAGACCATTCAGTCGTGGGAAAACCTTTACCTTTTTATAAGATCAATATAGATCTTCCTCCACTATACTGCATTGGATTTGGCACTGGCCAGCCGGCCTTGCCAATCCAGCGCAGTATAGGATTGCACTCTAAACCATTTTTTTTTTAAAAAAAATTCTAAATCTCAGGCCAAAGCATTTGAACATCCAGATTGTCTATAAACCACAATAGGATCTGATGAGACAGTTTGCTTTAAGATATCTCTTTTTGTAGGGCTGAATTATTTAAAGTGATTTCTAAGTCTTCTGGCTCACAGCACTGATATGAAAGGATGCCAGCCTGAATATAACCTGTGAGGTATAAAGCTTGCATTCCATCTTCTGTGCTGACACAGAAAAGTCTACCTGCGGTTTTGCAAAATGCAAGTGTCCACCATCAAAAGAACTCTGCCTTGAAAAATACTTCAAAGCCTGTAAATCTAGCCAGAAAACCATTTACTGTGCTATGAAGATGAGGCAGCCAGACCCAGTGAGCGTCTGTATACCAGGGATTTGGCATATCAACACTGCTCAGCAGGAAGCTTAAAAAGATTTTAAGACTAGGCTCAGTCAATTATTCAGTCAATTTACTATTGATTGAATAATATCCAGTCAATAGCAATTTTGGTTGCAGTTCAACCTGTGGAATTTAGCCGATGAGATCCCCAACATTAATCCTTTATTTTTTTCTCCATGTATCTTTACTTTATTCCCTAGGCCCACCTAAAAACATATCCACAGCTATTTCTTTTTAACTTTAATTGTTTAAAAATGTAATCCATAGTAAGGCTGGCATTCCTGTAACTACAGATGCATAAGCTTAGCACAGGCAGCCATTAAGACACTGGCTGGGAACCCTGCCATCAACATTTACACTTGATGCACATACAATGCCTTTTGGCTCTGCACACTCGTGTCCATCTGCTTGGATGGCCTGGTGCCTACTCATCAGTCAGCTGGAGTGTTCAACTGGGTCTTAGTGCCAAATAATGGCCTTTGACAGGCAGCAGCCATAACTTTGCCAACTCTTTTGCAGGAAGTTGCTTTTTTTTTTTTTTTGTCCCGACAGGCCTAAACCACTGGTGTGCTACAGTTCTTTGCATACCTCAACACCTACTGGAGCAAATGAATGTGCCAATTTATTTTTGCATAGAATAATACAGATTCTGTTAGGGGAGGAATATACCGCTGGCAATCACAGGCATCTACCAGCACCAGATGGACTGAAAGCAGAATGTACTGAAAGCAAGGGGGGGGGAAGCTAACACAACAACAGCAAATACGATGCTACGAAGGGAAAGACCCATTACTAGAGAATGCCTACTGGCGAATAAGACACATTCAACTCAGGTGGACTTACTTCCAACTAAAAAGGTATATAGGATATTGCATGCTGCTTGTCATGCTCCTTGCACAGTTTCTTCAATTGCAGACATGCAGGACTTCTGGTTTGATTTAAAGGGAACACACAAATGAAGGAGCTTCTACATTCATGCCTCTCCTATAAATCAAATGGGAAGTCCCGCACTTCCATGTTTAAAGAAACCGCACCAGGAGCAGGAGAAAGAGGCAGGGGAAACACTTCCTGCTCATTTTTAGTGAGTGGACAGTGCAGGCTGCATCCACAGCAGGCTGGAGGGAGGTGACAGCAGACTTGGGGAGAAGGACACTTGGAATCCTCTGCCCTCTCACCCCACCCCACCCCACAATCTGTTGCTGATGCAATTCACATCACGTCACCAACTGCTTTGCATGTACAATTTAACTGCAGTAGGAAGACTGCTGTAATAGAAAAATTGGTCAATGATGTATATGCAATAATGAAAGCACAGGTATGTCCTGATTTGTTGCAACAATGTATTTCATGGCAATCTTATTGTTTGTTTTCTTGTTTTAATTGATGGATGGTTTTACTGAATCTATAAACTGCGTTGGATCCATGATCGTCCACAGGGATTTCTGTTTAAATATCCCACAGTTTGCCAATAACACTCTCCAGTCCTCAAATAGCATATATTCTTTCAAAATACTGGCAACAAAATATTAAGATGATTCTGGGTGGCTGGCACATGTATACAAAAATGGCATGCCACAAAACTCCATTAAGGAGGGTATACTGAGTAAAAGAGGCTGGACATATCAGTAGCATAGCTAAAGAATTCAAGGTAATGAGTTAAGAATTGCTAAAGCTATGCTTTTCATTGCCCATTTATGAACAGTATCTCATATATCAGTGGTTCCCATGTGCTGTCACTTGCCTGTCTGTCTATTCTTTAACAACATTTCTACACAAGTGTTGCTGGAACAAGAAGTTTTGGCACAGGAGTGACATTCAGGCTGCATCCAAACGCTGGGATTTGCATAAAGGCCTGCCAATTCTGGAAATAAATAATGTGATCCTCGCCTGGGTGATAAACCCAAACCATGTCTGCCAATAGAATCAGGGAACAGAGTCTACAGCAATTTTTGATGGGTTGGGAATGGGGGGTGGAAGAGCCCAGTTATTTTAACAAGTTCAGAGTCTCCTGCAAAGCTGTTTCTTGTGTATGAGAAGTGCATTGTAATGCTGAGCAGGAAAAATAGCCTTGCCACTTGCTTTGCAGACCTATTTGGCCAAACTTTGCTTGGCCACCCAAGTCCAACTTTGTCATTTTCTATGCTCAACCTTCAGTGCATTTCATAAAAGAAGTGATGTAGCACAGAATGAAAATGGACACAATGTGGATCACATTGAAGTGGCACCATTAGGTAATTCATGGCCTAACAATGAGCTGGGACAGTAGCCTTCTGAGTAGGTGCATATATACAAAAACATACTGGCGGAAATGATTCCTGTCATTCAGCAACAAGGCAGACTCAGAGTGCAATCCAAACCGGGAGTTAGGCCAGCACAGTTAGGCCAGCACATTTTGGCTAGCACAAGGAACACAGTAAAGTATATTTGGACCACCCTCAGAGTCAGAGCTGGCCCCTTTGACTCTGAGAATGGTACAAACATACTTTACACTGTTCCTTGTGCCAGCCAAACTTTGCTAGCTTAACTGTGTCGGCCTAACTCTAGGTTAGGATTGCGCCCTCAGTATGTTAACTGTGGGAATGGGGACACTTTTTTGTAAGGAGAGATGGCATAAACAGGAGGTTCTTACCAAGCTCTAGCAGGCCAGCCTAGCTCCCCTGTTGCAATGCCTCATGGAACTGGTTAAAGCCAGTGAAAGCCAATCAATTTCAATATATATTTATTATTATTATTATTATTAATAATAATAATAATAATAATAATAATAATAATAATAATAATAATAATAATAATAATAATAATAATAATTCAATTTATACCCCGCCTTTCTGACCATAGGCACCCAAGGTGGCTTACAACAAAAACAGTAAAATACAATAAAATTCACACTTTAACATTAAAAAGCAATAATTTAAAAACAATATTAAAACAATTAAAATATGCTAAGCCATAGCCCATTATCGCATGCAATTGCTTAGGAAAGTAACCCTTTCTTTTTCAGTTCGTCACATGGCTAATGATTAAAATGCAAGTACATTAAAAACTGCTATCCAGACTGTAACTCAAAGCTTTGCTTCCATTCTCAGACATACCACAGTGATAGCACTTCCATACTGCAAAGTGTTCCTTCCATCTGCTCCAAAAAATAGTTTTACATATTATTTGTATATGGCTTAATAAGAGCAAGAAATTATTATACTGAGGACTAGAGGCTGAAGTGGTGGGGAAATCAGGTAAGCATCCTTTATTTTCTTTTGCTCATAGTGCAAATTCCTCTTTCATAAAAAAAAACAACTTATTTTCTTCTTGTAATTTCCTTTTGAAAGAAAAATCTATAGTCTTATCTTTAAACTCCTGTCACTTTGTGCCAAATGCCTGAGCAGTTTTGATGGCTTTATTGATTCATTTGCAAGCACCACAATCATACAAAGAAGGTATTTTTTCCCCAGTAGCTTTTACAACAGTTTTGAAGTCCACATTAGTGGTTTCATCATCAGAATTCCTACCAGAGATTTCAAGGATTTCCCTTGGGGCTTCAAAGTTATCTCATTTGGAGTTGAGCGTTTTGGAGAGAACGTTAATACTGCTGAAATGGACACCACTGTTGGAGACTTGAGTAGAAATAAGCAAACGGATTTCAACATATAATTATCTTTTCCTTGTCAAATACAGTAAAAGTCTAAAGGTCAGGCAGTGTTTTGTTTTTCATTCTTTCCTGAAACAGTAGGGTACAGTCCAGTATATAATTAAACATTATCTAGTCCCACAGATCTTACAGAGAATAATGGGACTGCAAAGAAAACGTAACAAGAGTTCATGTATACCACATACTTATTTGGTATGTAATGCTTACCACTGCACACTTGCATATTAATGTTGTACTTTCCATGTTAATTCTTAAAAGACATGTAGGAAAGTAGCCAGCAAATGGACACAGGTGTCTATCTCTAAAATGCATGTCCTCAGCATCCATGGGGGTTCCGTTCCCGGAATCCCCATGGATGCCGAAAAACGTGAATAATGAAATCCATGGTCCAACCTTATTCTGAGGTGGGGGAAGGTCACACACAACCTCCCCATGCCTCAGAAGACCTTCAGGACATGACCAGAAGTCACATCCAGGAGGTCCTCTGTGGGTCCTTCTGCTACTAATTCAAATCCCACAGTGCAAGTACTGGTTGGTACCCATCTGCAGGTACAAAACCGTGAATGGCCATGGAATTGCCTAAGGAAGGTGAAGTGGGCTGCTTAGCGGGGCAATGAGATGGAGATGCAGGTTGAACAGGAGAAGAGGAGCAAGAGGCTGCAGCTGGAGCTGAAGGGTGGCAGAAGAGACAGAATAGGGACACAAGGAAGGAAATTTGGAGCTGGCTCTGGAGGAGATCTTGAAATAAGAGTTGATGCACCAGCAAGTGCTTAGGCAAGCCTGACAGGTTTATAAGAAGACCAACAAAGATTAGATTCGTGACTATGTATTCATTTATTGAATATACCCCTCTTTTCACCTAGTTTAGGGGACCCTCAAGGCTGCTTTAGATTCTTATCTAGAGCATGTGTCTATATCTCCACCCCCACCCACCCCCGAGGCAGCCCAGAAGCAGAGAGAAACCAGGCAAACACTTCTCTTCCAGTTTATAGTCTTGGCTGTGATCAGATGTTATCTCAGTTCTTGGGGTCAAGGGCAACGGAGAGGGGATCTGGAGTAGCTGTGGAGCACCAGATGGAGAGTGCCAGATCCCTTGAGAAAACTGCCTATGCACATAAACACCATGGCTGGGAAACAACCAACTCACAAGAGATCACCCCTGTGAGTTGTAAAATTTCAAGTTTTACACACACGTGCACTTGTATGCATTGATAAAATGCCAAAAAAGCAATCTTGATGTAATTATATATACAATTGTACATATAATTGTACACAAGATTCTTTTTGTGTCAACTTGCTATAGCGTATTCCATTGTCCACACCGCTTGCAGCACACCAGTTCCTTAGGATGAGCTCCAAAACAAAATGCCATTATAGAACACTATATAAGAGACAAAACTATGCTCTAATGAAAGGTCACAATTACAATAAAATATGTTATGCATTTACACATAACTAAAGTTAAAATGAATTGTCAAATGCCATATTAAATCAACCACTATTACATGGGGAAAATATGAGTGCATTTTATCTAACGTAGTCCTCTTCACGATGCATTTTAACAATTGTTAGCTGTCTGCACAGAAAACCACCTCTGCTAAAACTGTTGTATTGGCAATCAAATAGCAAGAAAAGATAATGAGAGAAAAACACACTAAATAAATACAGTTGGTAATATAATGGAATTAGTTGCAAGAAGGAAGATGTTGCTTTAAGCCCAATCACTTTCTGATTTTGCTGACTTAGAAAATTCTAAGGCACTTACACCAGTGTAATGAGGTTCTGAAGCAAAAACTACTGTGATTAGATTGGATACGGCAGACAGGCCAAAGAGTGAAATATTTGGTCATGCAGAATTTGCATAAATGCACACTGGAAGCTGAGCCTGAACTGCTGTTTTGCCTCTCTTGACAAGATTTTGATACATACGCCAGAGACCACGGATTGGGGCATTCTGTGCTAATATTTATTCTTGATTCATTTTCTAATGCCCCCAAGCTAACTTCTTTCATGTAAACCAATTTCATGTGAAGGAAACAGCAAATGCATTTATCGCATCAGATCTGCACTCCAATGTTACACAATCCCAGGAAGCACGTAATCGGATGCTGGATAAACAAATACAAGCTGTATTTAAGGCATCATTTATTCATACGGTACATGTGATGTCAAACTCATATTACTGTGGCCCATTTTAAAGCTGAAATGATGTATGTAACGACAAAATCTAAAATGCATCCTATTATTATGTGCAAATCTGGACAATGCTAGGAATCTAGGATAGGGCAGAAAATGACCACAACTGTATTAAGTTCACGGGTGCTATGTACTTTTGCAGAAATCAAGGCTGTATTTTTGTTGCTGCTGCAGGAAAGAACAGTTGCATTCAGTCATGTGAATATGTTTCATTCTGTTGTATTATTAATGTGTACATATAGTTAGGATTATTTAGTTTGCCACTATTTTTCCCTTTCTCACTATATTTTCCCCATACTATGTTTACAGCATAAATCCAGTACAGTGGGCCCTCCTTATATGTGAGCATCCTTGGATCCTGAGCCCACAGCTCAGAGTGCCTCCCAAGTGTAACAGGTAGCCACTTCCGGCTGTGTCCAAGAAGTGTTTTGAAGCTGGGGAACACCCATGGAGTGGGCAATGGCCTTCTCCGGCCTCAGAAGGACTCCCGCACATGACCATAAGACACTTGCATTTCGTGTCCAAGTCACATCCAGGAGGTGTCCTGAGGCTGGGAAGGCCTGTGGCCAGAAGCCTTGGATGCAAAATGGAAGTGGCTTCCTGTCATTTCCTGAAGAGACCAGGAAGCCAGCACAACCTCCAGAGGGCCCAGAATGGCCCCCTGGTGAGTTCTTGCAGGGCCGCAACTCTGCCCCCTCCCCCACAGATTTCATTATCCATGGATTATGGTATCTCTGGAGGGCCGTGGAACCAATCCCATGCAAATTTTGAGATCAAAATTGAAATTCTCAAACATTTGGTTCATCTTCACTAGTCACTTCAGGGTGCAATCCTAAACCGGAGTTAGGCCAGCACAAATCACTTGAGCCAGCCCAGGAGTGTAGCAAATGCACCATAAAGCGTGTTTGCACCACTCTCTGAGTCAGGGAGACTGGTGCACATACGTGTACAACTCCAGGTTAGCATTGCACCCTTAAACAAGTTCTTTTTTTTTTTTTTCAAAAAAAAAAAAGGAGGTCCAAAGTGGGATTTGATTTTGTCAAACTTTTTCTGAGAATAAACCTAGATCAACTAATAATCAGTTTGTCCAATTAGACTTAACTGAAAGGGCAGCTTGAATGAAAACTGCAACTCAGGTGAATTGTACAGAGAGCCTGTAGGATGTTGACTTGGGGGACTCTGGCCTTAGGGAGCAGTTTGATCATGGAGAACTTCAAGTTCTCTCCCAGCACTGGGCTTACTTTACATAGCTACAATATTGTCCACCAACAGCCTTTTAAAATACGGATTGCTATTTGGGAGTTTTCAGCATGCTGCAAGCAAGCATTTAATTGTAGTTAATAGGTGTGAAATTAGCCAGCAATTCTCCAAATGGTGTCTGAATGTGTAATTTATCACCTACTTGTAGAGGTGACAGTGCTAAAAAAATTGCAAATTTTAAAGCTGCAGAAACCAAGTTTTTAAAACCAGGCCTTAATCCTCAAATATTGACATACATGAAAACAAACAGGAGAGAGGGGAACACTTTCCCTTCAGTGGGGCATCACAACAAAGGACGTTCTAATCACACTCCCAATCAGTCTTACTTTCAGGTCCAGTATCTCAAAATACTTTCTCCATCTATTTTTTATACCTTATGATTGAACTGCCAATTATTGTTCCTGAGACAGGAGTTACTGACTTTTGAGAGGGCTGGTGAGCCTCACACATCTGGAAGTCAAATAGTGCTTATAATTTATATAGGGCACTCAAGGCAAATAATGATCATGAACTATTTTGTAATACTATTTCCAATACTGTTTCCAATGGCATGCATGCATGCACACGTGCACACACACACACGCTCTTTAAAAATAAAAACAAGATGTTAAAAACAAACTAGCAAAAAAGGGTAAAACACATCTGAAAACATACAGAGAACAGCAGCAATAGTTTTTAACCTCATTAAAACAGAAAACTGGGGAGGCATGTTGGAATAATGTCATTACACCACTTGAAATGCACTGAACTTAAGATGTTGAATTTATCCTCTTCTCATAATTTAACTGAATGCAGAATGTGGGAGAGTAGCTCCACACCCCCTGCTTTATTACCTATCTCCACACATTCTTCTAATGGTTTAAATCAGGGTCCTTCTAACTATGGCCTGTGGGCTAGATCTGGTGGAGGGGGAATTCCTTCCCCAACATGAAAAGGGCGGATCATTCTGTCTCGCAGCCACTCCATTTTCCAGCCAATCGGCTGGCAGGGAAGCTCTGGGCATTTGCGTCTATAGACCTAGGAATCCCAGAAGGCTATGCAGCAGGATGCCAGGCATAGGCGCAAATGCCCAGAGTGTCCCTGCAACCAATCGGCTGCAAAATGGAGCAACTGTGAAATGGAACAATCTACGTCGCTAGAGATGGGGAGGGACTTCCCCATACACAGTGGTCCGCTGTTTGGAGACTGCTGGTTTAAGCAGAACCTACACACATATAGGTTGTATGCTGGGTAGGCCACTATGTTTCCAATCACATATAAGTTCTATTCAGACCTTTGAACAGAAACATTGGGGTGGAGACAGGGTATGATGCACCTTTCCCCATTCAGTCATTCAGTGAATGTGTGATTTTTACATGACTGGGACTTAGAAACTTTCTGTCCATATTCTCATTTTGACCAGACATCATACCTTATCCAATCAAGGTCAAAAGCACTTCCATAACTGAAGGAGACTTAAGAACTAGTAAACTGGATTTGAATTGAACAATGTAAGTAGAGTCCATTATTGCTACCTGTGGGTTTGCTTTCCTGCAGGGAGCACGAGTGCCATATACTGTACCTCGCTGTATTGCAGTCTGCTCTAGGTTATCCACAGCACTGTGAAGGTCTCCGCAGCATCTGCAGTCATCCTAAAGCTGCCTGCAGCATCTCAGGACCTATTTGCAAGGGGCATTTTGAAATTCTCCATGCGGAGTCCTTTAGAATGCAAAGGAGATTCTCAGAATGCAGCAGAGATCTTCAATATTGCACCTGAAAATAGCTTTAAAATGGCCATGGGAAGCTTCAAAAAGGCATGTCAGTGGAGACCTTCAGAAACTATTCTGAGCCATTTAGAAGCTTCCCAGGTCCATTTTAAAGCTATCTGTGCCATCTGCGGGTGCCATTTTGGAGGTCTCCACTGTGTTCTCAGGACCTCTGCTGCTGGCAGGTTAGTTACTTCTCCCTCTTGTGAATGCAGCCACTGACGTCAAGGCAAGTCAGAGATACGTGAAGCAGCCCCCTCAGCCGTGCAACCGGCCAGTGAACCCGTCAAGGAAATGAGGCACATCCAAGTGTTGTTTTACTTCTTCAGAGACGTATATTTTAGTTGCAAGGAAACACCAATTAGAGCAGTCCAGATAACTGTCCAAGGTCAGAATCACAGCCAGTCAGGATACATACAGCAACAGATGGTTCAAAGATGGCTAATCAGTCCGGCAGCCTTCACCCTCTCTCAACCCACAAAGAAGGCTTCTGCTCACTGCCTTTTATCCTACCTTCCAGCCAATCGGCACAGTGCTGAGTCATGGCTAGGTCTTCGTGCCTCATTGCACGCACACCACTCAGACAGACACAGGTGCATTCAATCGGGCCCTCCAGTTTTCCAGAGCAAGACACACCAGAGCTGATTTCCAGAATCATCTCAGATCTTGACACCTCTAACCCCATTTATTCCATAGGATCAATAATTATCCATGTATTTAGTATTCGCTGGGGCTTCCAGGAACTAACCCAAGCAAGGGGCTTCAAGGAACCTAACCCTAATAACAAGAGTTGACGGTAATAGTGTGACACAGTCAACACTGAACACTTCCAAGTTTGACATGAATTCAAAGGGAGAGTTAAAAAAGATTTCAAAGTGCTCAACTTTGGTTGGATGTTGTCTGTTAGTTATATTGTTCAGTCTATGAACAGTTTTCTAACTCATTAGCGTTTCTATGTTCTTGATAACTGTATAAATATGAAAATCTGTATTGAGATTTCAGTGGGGGTGGGAAACATTAATCACGTTCTTTCCCTAAGTCCTGGACCTAATTTGGATTGCCCTTTTCTTGCAGCTATTTATGCAACAACCAAAGAACATTAAAATAATGTCTTTCCTATCAATTGTTACTCTACTCGGGCCAAAGGTGAATTCATATGGTCACAAACAGAAATTAATTCAATTCATGGCCCAGATAATTTTTCCCCCATGACACAGTAAAATTGTTCAAGATGAACTTGTTGTGTGTACATAGTACCACAGCTGAATGTACAATTAGTTGTGTAGATGCCCCTCTAAAAGTAGTTAAAAGCCATGCACACTTTGTGTGAATTGAGTCAATTTATATTCATGGTAACTGATTCACTGTGGTAGTTTATATTTTGAACAGACACAACTTATAGCCAAACTTTTCTATTGTGGAAAAAGATTATGTAAATCTTTTCTCCATTGCTCATTATTTCCAAAAAGAAATGTTGCATTGGATACACTGACAAAATATAAAATTTGGTGACTGTTTTAAAGGACAGTATAAGCACTCTATTTGCACATAAATTGGTTTAATTATATCTCTTCTTTGGAGTATCACAAAGAAGGGCAGAATTTTAATTCAAAATGTTAACATTTTTAGATAGAACTGACTTCCACTTTGCTCACTGAAAGCCCCAAGATATACATGACTGTCAGTCTATCTCACAAAAATAGCTTGCAACTAAGAGAGGTTTCTACTGTATATATGAATATTTCATCCAAATCTCATTAACCATTAAAATATTATCAATATCCTGGTGAACTCTTGTATTACTCTCCTGTGCCAAAGCCCTGAAGAACTGAGAAACCATCGCTGCAGAAGGGTCATTTCACACACTGCATTTTAAAACGAACTTCCAAAATTAAATGTAAAGTTTCTAAATGTGACACATCTGTTTGCAAATATGGGCATCACACAAGTTCACAGAAAGCTGATGTTGGGTAGTGGCTAACAGCTGATTTACAAATTAAGAATTGCCCGTTTGAATCTCACATCTGCCATGATCCCACTAGGTGGCCTTATATTAGACTAGACACTCTCTTTCAGCCTCAGCTGCAACAAGGGGATTGCATAAGAACCCTGTAAAGGCAGTGTTATTTATTTATTATTTATTTATTAACAACTAAATAATACACATGAAACACTTTTTTAAACACGCAAATGTACTATAAAAATACTAAGAACACAATTCTAACCTGGAGTGAGGCCAGCACAGGTGGGTGAACAAAGTTTAGCTGGCACAAGGGACACCATAAAGCACATCTGAACCACGCTCGGAGTCAGGGAGAATGGCACACGTTTTTGTGCTGGCCTCTCTGACTCCGAGAGTGGTCCAAACATACTTTATGGTGTTGTTTGTGCCGGCCAAACTTTTCTGGCCTAATTCCAGGTTAGAATTGTATCCTAAGTATTATTCATTAGCAGAAAGCCATGATTGGCTGCAGCTCTGTCTCAAGCGGAGCAATTGTGAGAAATCCAATTTGCTGGCAAATAATGTATCTACCCTTATGTAGACACCCATACAACGGGTGGCATTTGAGTCTTTACGCTTTTTCCCTGCTGCAGATTTATTACCTTGTTATTTCAATAAAGTGGCTCAGTTAACCCAAGCCTTTGTCTTGTGTGGGTTCTTTTTTTTTGGTGGGGGGGGAATCCAATTTGCTGGCAAGTCATGTATGAAATGGCCCTGAAAAATAGTGCAGAGGACAGTGGTGCTAGAGATGGAAGAGGTAGCTGTTGTGTAGCGAGGGCCAACTGTGATTGGGAGCAATTTCCTAAGCATTTAAGTGATTTGAAGCGTAGACCAAGTGATGAGATTGGGGTTCAAGGCTTACTTGAGTAGTACAGCCAACACTGAGCAAGAACCTGGATTTTAAGACCTTGTAAATTGAACCCTTTGTGATTCCATTCACAGAGGCTTCTGTGTCTGTCCTTGTGGTAACTTTGTACAACTGTCCTCTGCCATCTTTAGTTTTTATTCATGATATTATTCCATGGGCACACTAAGTGCAAAGGAACTCACTCAGGGTACAACTCTGAAAGCATGACTCAAAGATCCTCTAAATCTCAGAAGATGACTTTTCTACCCACCGACAGTAGGAGTCCGCTCCTCAGCAGCCATGTTCAACTTCCTTTGCCAACCTTTGGCCTTTCTGTAGTACGCATTACACTCTGACAGGCAGCCCTATCCCGAGCTGAGGCGGCGTCACTTGTTCAAGCATTGCCCGGGCAATGGCTGTTGCAAACATGCCATAAGGCACATTGCACCGGCTGCCAGAAGAGTGGCACTGGCGAGGAGGCTTGCAGCACTTGGCACTGAGCTTCCCCGCTGGCAGCGGGAGTGGGTGCATGGTCAGCTCCCTGCTGAGCATTGGAGAGGTGTTTTCTGGGCAGAAGGAAGGCGAGGAAGAGTTCAAAACTGGATATAAGGAGAGCTGAAGGTGGATTGGACCCAGAAGGGGGGGGAAACAGTGGCAGAGGCTTCCGTAGGAATCTCCTGAGGGTTGGAACCCAACAGAGGTCTCCTTGGTTCTGTGCCCACTAAATAGAGGGTGCAGCTCCGAGTACACCCATTAGGACTGCTGGAGCTCTACATGAGGTAATAGAACCAATGTTCCCTTACTCCAAGGAGACCTCCAGCTGCTGTTCTGGCCCCGCAGGATACAGCAGCAGCCGTTTCTTCACTGCTATACTGCGCAGCACCAGGGCAGCATAGGACGGGACCCTAAGAATGTTTGCTGGAAAGAAGAGGAGAGTGATGGCTGCTGACTGTCATTGCTCTGAAGAAATGTACATGAAGAAAAGTACATGAAGGAGGAAAGTGAAAGATGCGGAGATGACACATATGGCGATCATAGCAGAACAGCTCATAGTTGCCTATCTCATGGAATTGTTCTCCAAATAAGGAAAAAGCAGGTCGTGTTAGAGATTATGGCACAGTTTTCAAGACATTAGCGTGATTTATTAGACTAATTTATAATCTGTGATGCTGACGGAATTAGCACTTCCTAGATTTTTAATGTAATTTTAATGTATTCATTAAAATTTTAATGTAATCAAACCATTTTCTAAGATAATCCAAACCTAAAAAATGAGCACCATCTCCAAGAAACACAGCTAGCTTCTACTACCAACCCAAAGTGCATTCTTGCTCTTTGTTTACAAGGTAGTAAGAACATAAGAAGAGCCCCACTGGATCAGGCCCATCTAGCCCAGTTTCCTGTATCTCTCAGTGGGCCACCAGATACCTCAGGGAGCACACAAGATACTTGCATCTCATTGCCACTCCCTGCATCTGGTAGGGCAACAGCAACATATGGGAAACCTTCAAAGCTAAATATCCACTTCTCTGTTTTTTGATGCACTGTAGAGTAGCACATCAGAGTGACCAGGGGAAAAGGGAAACAGCTTTTTGTGGGACTCCCTCCTTGAGAAGTCCTGGATTATTCAGGGTCAAATCCTGAGGGCCGTACTGCTGGCTAAAAGTGTTGCAAACCTGCCATAAAGCATGTTTGCGACACCATAGGAGGAGGGAGCGCTGGCCCTAGTTAGTGCCAAGTTGAAAGGCCACTGGCGCTTCTGCAGTGCCAGCAACTGGTATGTGGATTTGGTGTGGAACTGGGTGAGGAGAGGACACAGAACTGCTCCAGTCTGTGCTGGCCAAATAGCTGCCCGAGACTCAAGCAGCCCCATTTTGGGGCCAAGGCAGCCGCTGTGACTCCCACAGAATGCAGTGGTAGCCATTTTGGTACTGTTGCTCCTCCAGGAGCCTGGCAGCTTAGGATTGTGCTGTCTGGGGATTTTCAAGCTGGAGGTTTAATGGCATTTTGAAAGTTGGTTTTTTGTTGAAGCTATTCTTATTCGGTTGGTCCTTAGTTACAAAAATATGCTCCATAAGGCCATTTCCTTTAGCACTGATTTGCTGGACTATAGTGCTCTTTGCCCATGATTGACAGCTACTGTAGCCAATCAGTACATCCGGGTCAATCAGTGTCAGTTTCCTCTCCTATTATCTCTCCTATTATGCTCAACTTCCAGCGAAAATGTACTTAGAAAATTGGAAGCATTGTTGTCTTATATTACTTTAATGTGGATCACTATATAATTTTAAAGTATTGCTTGTCAACCTAGTGGTTGCTCTGGGAATGGAAGGATGGGATGTAAATATTTTAATTAAGAAATAAACCTTCCCACATTTCTTATATGGTGCCACCATTTTCCTTCTACCATGACGGGCAAGACAACAAGGGGACAAAAACTCCTCCTTCAAATCCACATATTGTTGCTATTCCTGCTAGTAAGTGTGCAGTCAGTGAGTACTAGTAAGTGAGCAGGGATTCTGTGTGTTTGAAGAGAGTAGCGAGTTTGTGTGTGGGGAGAGAGATGCTGACCAAGGTCTCTACACACTAGTTTGGAGGAGACCTTTGACACTCAAAACAGACATTTGGAGACCTTCAAGTGACTCCAGTGCCGGCATCTCTAATAGTGCAGAACAGCAGTTCCCAAAGTGGTGGGTCACAACCTACAATGAGCTAAAACTGGTTCCCTCTTAAGGAGAGTGGCCCAGTAATGGATATCCCAAACAGCGTCGCAGCAGTCACTGAGCTGTGTGCAGGGATTTTTTAATTTACCTGTGGGATTGCACTGGCCTTGGGAAGGATCCAGGAGTCCGACAGCCCCCTCTATGGGCCTCCATGAAGCTAGAAATTGCTCCATTTGGGGAACTAAACACATCTGGTTTTTGCACAAAAACCGGAAGTGTGGTCCAATCCCCAAACAGAGCAATTTCTAGCATCGGGGAGGCTCACAGAGGGAGCTGCAGGTCTTCCAGATCCTCTCAGTGCGGAAAAGGGGAAAAGCCCCTGCGTGCCTGTGGCACCCGCAGTCGTTGCGGCACCATCATGACCCCCCCCCCGCACTGGACTCTGCCCCCAAGAAATACTTACTTGCAGTCCCAAAGTCCGAGTATGATTTTGGGATAGAACTGCCATAGAAGGAAAAAAAACAGAGCTCAAAATTTGCTTTTGATTAATTGTCTCAAGCAATAAGATATTGATCAAACAAGAATTTTCTTGTACAGACTATTTCTGCATATGTTACCCCACAAGGCCCATTCAGGCTCTTTCTTCATTCTTAATCTGCATGTTCTTTTTTCTTATATTAGATGGCGGTAATAATAGTAGTAGCAGCAGCAACAGCATTATTAATGGTAATGAAAAGTTAGCTCAATACCCAAAGGACCTTAAGGCACATGTTCATAATTAAAATATAGATAATGTTCAATTAATTCAAAACTAAAGAAATGAGATTAGAATCAGACAAAAACTCAAAATGTAGAGCACCAGCTGTACACATTAGCACAAATCTGTGCCAATAAATCAAAATTCTGATGTAAGAGTATAGCAAATATTTCCATCGCTCCAGACAATGCAGCCGCAGAGATTTCTTTCACGAAGCCTAAAGAATGCGGCATGCACTAATCCAAACTACAGCATTAGCCATTGCGTGGACGTGGATGGAGCCACTACAATTCTGACAAAAGTTCTTAATAGAGCAGGGTCTCGTTATCCGCGGGGATTCCTTCCTTGAGAAGCCCAGGCTTTCCCGACCCTCAGTACGCCTTTTAAAGGCACATAAACGTCACTTCTGGTTTGGCCAAAGTTATGAAAAAGGAATGATTTTTCACATGCGTGGTTTTGCATGCAACTGTAACTTGTTTCAGATATGCGAATTATATGCTAATTATAATTCAACAAATCTCTAGCAGTGATCTGTTCACCAACTTAGAAAAGGGTGACCTGGTACAGAAGATCCAGTAGTGCAGAGGCACTGAATTGGGCCCCGGCACCAATAATTGAAATAAAATAATATTTTTTTTCTTTCCTATTATACATTTGGGGGGGAAAAACCTGTCCTTCCATTTCCAATTTTTTTAAATAAAGTCTTTAGCTTGAATAATTTTGATAAGTAAACCCATTGACTAGTACACATTGAATCCAAGGCCAGGCAAATATTGTTTCAAAATATACATGAAATCCTTAAACAGTCTAGGGATGAGAAGGTCAGAATTCTTTATCTCTGTTTTCCAAAAAGGGAAACAAACAGTGAACATCACAATCAATACAAACTGCTAGCAGGCGTTTTAAAATACATAATTGGCCACTTTTTCAAGTAATTGAATCTTTAAACTGTGACAGGCAATGACACAAGCCGATCTCAGTAGCAATCCCCCTCCCTCTTTTTAAATTGTGGGCTTGCAGAGATAGAAACCATGGTGTAGTAAAGTTGTCAAGGAAAAAAAAATGATCCCTGTGACAAAGAGTATATATAAAGTGCCTTGTTGGTAGGCTCTTTATAATGCATGCAATATCTGCTGAATTCACAGAACATAAGATGCTACTTCACTGAGATCCTTATTACTTGAAGTTTAAAGATTTATTTAGTATCTCCAGTTAAGCTCATCCACCAAGAACGGTTGTTGTCTTAAAGTTTGAACCTCTGCATAGACAATAGCCTATAACATAAATCTCCAAATAAATAGCACAATTGACAGGTAAACTATGGAAATTGTGAGAAACTGAAATTTTGGAACACCTTTGCCGCTACATTTTCCACCCATGCATGTTGTTTGTCTCGCCTCTCAATGTCAGCTGTAAAATGTTTCTTTTGTGGTAATAGCACTCATGACAACTAGGATGGTTTGAAAAAGCAATTGCCTGATTTTCTGCAGACCAACAGGAAGGTTAACAACCTGCTGAAACAAAAAGCACTGAAAGGGATCATGATAGCAGGATTTACAAGGAACCGGGTGCATAAGTTCACTGTGGGAAGACAGCACAAAGCAACCATCAGAATAAAGTGATGGCTCTTTTCTACAAAAATGTGGGCCAGAAAATTAAAAAAAAGCGGGCATGCCTGGATCCTCAAAAATGTAACATTGTGGAGAAAGGAATGTGGAGAAGAGGAGCAAGAGAAGATTTTTTCCCTATCTTTGACTCACCATCATTCCCAGTCACTTCCTAGCTTGATAGAACAAACTGTAGAGCTATTGCACTGTATCTCCCTGCTCCAGCCTGTCCTCATGCCATCAGACAAACACTCCCAATACCACCCTCTAATGGTGTAGCTACTTATGGGGTGGGGGCACAGCACTCCAGGTGCCATCTTCAGGGGGGCACCATCTCCATTGAACCCCAAATTCCAAAAATCGTGAGTTTACGGCATAATATGGTCATGCTGTATACTGTTGGGTGCAGAATTCCACCCGGAATTCAATGGAAAAAAAAACCCAGAGTGTAATATCGCTATTCTATTAAAAGTTAGGGCCAAAAAAGTAAAAACTGAAAATAAAACTTCTTTTCAACAAATGGCAATTTTCAAAATTGCGGTTTTAAGGAATAATACCATCAATTGGGGCAAAGCTAGCTGCTCCCAAAAGGTGGAATCACCCCCAGGGAGCACGGGAGAGTGGAAAAGGAATTGCCCCCACAAACAGTCCAGAGCAGTTCATCATTACGAACAAGGAGTTTGTAAAGGAGGTAAAGGAGACTTAAAGGGAGTGAGCTATCAGAGACTGGAGCCCCTTCAGCAACCTCAAGCCCAGTAGTCAAGAGGAACATTTCCTTCGTCCTGAGAAATGCCACTTCCTTCGGCAAAATATAAACCGTTCAAATGTAATTAATGCCATCCAGTACACAGTGTAAAAATCTGGTTTCTGGTAAGCATTCCCTGAGATAGCAATGTATTTTTTAAACTGTACTGGCTAGTAAAGAGGAAGCAAAATTAAAATTTATGTTATTAAATTAATAACTAATAATGTATTTCCTATAGGAAACAAGTGAACATATACACCAGTGTATTAATACATGAAATATAATACACAAAAGGAAACCAAAATTCCAAACTTAAAGTATTTTCTTGGCAGTAAATCTTACAGATCTCAGGGAAGTTTACTCAGCACAGTTGTGTATTTAGGATTACAGTTCTAAATCTAATTACAACAAGTTACAATCCTATTCGACAAATCCACATCACCTTCTGAAAAGAGCCATGGTTTAGCAGCAGCTAAAGTACCATCTTACGTTTTGTAAGTAGAACGGTAGTCTAGTTTAACTGCTAATCTTCAACTGCAGGCTGGGATTTGTTTGCTTACTTTTCACATGTAAGAGGCTTGAAAACTCTACCGCAAAAGGTTACCTGCAGTATTAATGCTCTTTGAATCCTAACTAATGGTAATAGGATAAAGAGGATCTGCTTTTACATCGCTAAACCTGTTTGCGATTTAAAAAGTGGCGAAGCACAATTGTACAAGTGAAGGAGTTGAGACTAGGCCCCAGAACTGGTTGTGAATTGCTACTTATTTACCTTCACAAGGGGAAAAGCTCCAGCCCA
Organism: Lerista edwardsae; assembly: GCA_029204185.1. Lineage (NCBI taxonomy): Eukaryota > Metazoa > Chordata > Lepidosauria > Squamata > Scincidae > Lerista > Lerista edwardsae. The sequence goes on from JAJKFI010000115.1 coordinate 1,101,458, forward strand.
TCTGTGGGGGCTGGGGTTGGATACCAGAACTGGGCTCCTGCACTCTGCTGATATAAAATGCTATTCTACACTCAGGGTTTGTAGGACAAGCCTGTTGCATAAATGGTAGGCTTCTAATACAAGTAGTAAAACCCCAAGCATCAATTTATCAAACATGAGTTTGATCAAAACATGATTTTTAAGTTTTCTAAGCTTTCTGAAACTCAACTCAAATGAGTGCTGCCAAACTGTTCCACCCGTAAAAAAGGAGATAGTGCACACCCAGAAAAAAAGCCCGTTTCAGATATTCATGTGAGTAACATACACATTAATACGTTAATGTGTGCAGATCAGGAAGTGTCATTGTGGCAATGTTGAGGAATAAAATGCATTCCTTGATAGAAATTCCCCAGGGAATCCTTTGGGCAGTGTTGCTGTCCATGTATGTGCCTTCATTTAACCTCACACAGCATTTGAAGCAGGATATTAAATTTCAAACTGGGATGTAGCCAACCTGCAGGTCTGAACAAAGAGTCTTAAAATATTCAAGGATCATGACAAAAAATTAATAGGACTAGCTCTGCTGTGTGAAGAATCTTCTTTTCATTACACTGGTGAGAAGGAGGCACCACAGAGAGAGCCATTCCAAGTCAGTAAAATTATTCCTTGACAATGCTTGCAATCTATGGCTCACCATCACACAGTTCGTTGTTTTTACTTTATTCAGTACAAAATGCTACATATTTAAGTAAAGGAGACTGTATGTAAAAATGAAGCTGAGGATCCATAAGCAGAAGTGTGATTTTGTGTGTGTGTGTGTGTGTGTGATAGCAAAATTTTTTTAAAAAAACTTTTTGCACTTCTCATTGCTGTAAAAAAACAATCTGAAATGGGTTAAAAATAAAATAAGATAAAACCATTTTCTAATACCTCTATATATTGGGCACTGTAGGCTACTTGGGCTGGACTGGGGGCATGCGTGGGTAATGACTGTGGTTGCAGCTGCTGAGACTATACATCACCTACAGTAATCATAATTTATAATTATAATTTATCAAAATGCACCCTTGGAATATAAACACATAACACAACTTTCGGCACTTCTCATTTCTGTCATAAAGCAAATTATGTGAAAAAAATAAAAATGTTTAAGAACACCTCTACCCATAAGTCGTCGTAATATTATTTCATATGGTTCGTTCCAGAGGCGTATTTACCGTGTAGCCCGGGGTGGCGCGGGGTGGCAGCAGCAGGGCAGCGGGGCACCATTGTGCAGAGTCCGCGGAGGAAACCGCACGCTGTTCGGCTCACCCACCCGCCCTTGCTTCCGTTTCGCTCCAAAATGGAGCTATTCCGGGTGCAGGGAGGCGTGGCTGGACGACGCACAGGGGTGGGGCAACATTTGGGGGGGGGTTCATCGCCCTGCCATGGGCGCGCTCAGGCCTCCATTCGTCCCTGGTTCGTTCAAGTATGTGTGCATGCACGTGTGTCCTAACGGAAACTGGAAACACAGAACATGAATTTTATCTTGTTGTAATGTTTGTAACCTAGAATTGTTTTAAAAGAAATAAAAAGAAAAAATACATCTTTTGTAATGATTCTTGAACCATGAGGCTGTAAGGGTAGGGATTTATCTTTTTGTGTGGATGATAAGATAGAAAACCAATATGCGCTCCTCAGTATTACAAACTATTAAATAGGTAATCAGTTATGCAGTAATAAATGTACATATTAACTCCTAAGGTACACCAAATACATGGGCATGGGGAAATTCTACATGGTAAAGATGCCATAGTGGAACCCATATAGAACATCTGTAACAGTGAAACAGTGTAGTATTGTATTGGCCGTGAGTGATAGGAGTGTAGGATGACCCCTTCCATACCATCCTTGGGAACTCTCTCGCCAATGGATATGGATTAATTGAACATCGATACATGGACATTATGTCTGCATAAGGCCTGGTCATGAAGGCCTAAAGCAGATAGTCTATTTCTAGAATGTATGTGGTAGTTCAGAGATAACATGAAAAAACAGAGATGAGTTTCAGAATCCAACCTACACTTTCCATCCCTTCTCTTTACACACACCACAATTCTCCTCCAATATTGTAAATCACAGCTAATTTTGAGATGGGAACAGCACATGTTCCCAAATCTCCCTTCCACTTGTTCACATAATGCTAACCCATGATTTGGCGTGATACCCAGGGCATTGGAGTTGGAAAAATTTTGGGGTAGATTTGAAGTCAGTAAAAATGGACCGACTGATATAAAATCTCACGAACGTACTATTTTAACACTTTTACTACTTTGCAAGCAGTCAGCAGCTTTATGTTTTGGGAGATTCAATGACACATTGAGCCACATGGTGTGAAATAATGCTTCATAATGCTCTGGTACCTTAAGAATACAAACTGTCTACAAATAAACTGATTTCATTGAGGATATTGATATGCCAACCAATACTCCCTCTAGCTTCCCACTGTGCAGAACAGTTAATGACCAGAGCAGTCTACAACTACTGTAATCTTAAAATGGGCAATGGCCAGCCTGACCACTAGGCAGTAAGTGAGATACTGCTCATGCATCACAACTAACTAAGGCTGTCAGGTGGCATGATTACATAGTTATCAGGCATGATAAAGAACAGTATGCAGTTAGCTTTTTTTAAAAATGAAGCATACTTAAATATAGGTTTATTTATTTATTTATTATTAGATTTGTACCCCGCCTTATTGTGCCCGAAGGCACCCAAGGCGGCATTACAATATATATATAAAAACAATATAACAATTCACAATTAAAAACAATTAAAACAGAATTAAACAATACAATCAAAAATTAAGAACACAATTAAAAACAAATTTAAAAACAATATAAAAACAACAAGCCCCGTGGGTTATAATAACCAGCCAGCCTGTCAACAGTTAAAAGCTTTTTGGAATAAAAAGGTCTTCAGCCCCCGCCAAAATATAAACAAAGAGGGAGCAGTTCTCAATTCTAAGGGGAGGGTGTTCCAGAGTTGGGGGGCCACCACCGAAAAGGCCCTCTTCCTGGCCGCCGCCCCTCTCACTTCTCCTGGTGGCGGCACAGTCAGGAGGGCCCCACCAGATGATCTAAGAGTACGGGTTGGATTATATGGAAGAAGGTTATGTCTAAAAAGTAGACTGATGATTCACGTAGTGGGGGTGATGATTATATGGAAGAAGGTTATGTCTAAAAAGTAGACTGATGATTCACATAGTGGGGGTGATGATGACATGTCTTATGGTACTATTTAGCTTTATAGTAGGTTTACTTTTTTATAAATTTTATTGATTTTCAAAAGGGTGGACATCAAGGATAGGAAGCGGGGATAGGGGTGGGATTTTACAATTGGGTAAATGAGGGTTACAACACTGTTACGCATCAATACATCTTTCAATATCTAATTATTCTAGATCATTCTTTATGTTCATCTAATATTTGTAGCATTATCCCTAATAGTAATAACATAGCTTTATTTTCATTTTCCTCCTAAATTCTAATTTGAATTGTTTATCCAGTCATAGAGGGTTTCCAGTATCTTTGTATGTTCTCACCATTTCCATCTTCCAAATGATCAGTCAATACATCCATTTCTACCAATTCAAAACTTTTATCTCTAAGCATTTCTTCCTTAGGTCCAACTTCTAATTTCCATCTTTGTGCATATATTAACCTCGCTGCAGTATTAACATGTATAATTATGTACCTAACTGCTTTATCTTGAATCATTGGCATAATATAGTAGGTTTACTATTATTAATACATATTGAACTTTTATTAAGGAGTCGGAGTTGAGAATTTAAAAATTAAGGAGTCAGAGGTTTTGTGTACTAACTCCACAGCATTGATTACATTGTTCTTTCTGAACATCCCAGTGTGGGATATTGAGAGCATGGTTTAGGTCTACACATATTGAATTTTGTACATATGGTCTCTAAGTAAACATGTGGTCATTTTAAGTCTGCAATTCTACATCTATTTTCCTAGGAGTAAGTACTATTGAACTCAGGACGCAATCCTAACCAACTTTCCAGAACCAGGGCATTAAGGGCAATGCAGGTCTGAGGTAAGGGAACAAACATTACCCTTGAATCTCCGAAATAACACCCCAGACACAGGCTTGGGATAAATGGGCCACTTACTGATAACATATTTAAAATCTGCAGCAGGGCAACCCAAAAACTCCCCCCCAACATGCGGGCACTACTTTGGGGGAAATGGCACTAGCCGTCTTCCTCCCCCAGGCTAAACGGGCATGACAGCCTGGCTCCACGCCCCCTCAGTCTAGGCGCTTCTCAACACCAACCCCGAATGGGTAGGGTCAGCTGGTGCGGCAGACAACAAGGCCATGCCAACAGAAGTTGTCTGCTCCAACCAGACTGGGGACCAGCCAGTCAGTCTCACCGACCCAGTTAGTAATTGTCTGATTGGTCCTGACCTGTCCTTGCTGACCTCGGACTATATACCTGGTTTCCTAACACCCTATCTACCCAGCCCACACGTAACCTGCCCAAGTGACCAAAGGCAACCTCAAACACAACATAAACATTGTCATAAACAACACCAGGTCCTTCCACTGTCTGGGGTAGGCAAAAAAATTACCAGTCTAAAGCCAATCTGATAACAAAAATTTTCTGCCTGGCCCCCAAAAGGTTACCAGCTAATTCAAACTGAAAGAGAGAGGGTGGGAGGGGCGTGCTGAAAACAACGGACTGTCACTTTGAGGCACGAAGTCTCCAAGCTAACAGTCCACCCTGCCCCCCCCAGCCTGTCAGCAGCCAAAAGACTGCCCCCATTTTCCCACCTCTGTCCGGCTTGCTCAGAGCGCCGGATAAAGGGAGGCGCCGCTTCTAAGGAGCTTCACCTCCATTTCCTTATCTTGAGGAGGCCTCTGTGACTGCCCCCCCCCCAACTGCAGGATGCAGCACATGCCCCATTAGCACAGCTATTCTGGTGCTGGAAAGTTGGTTAGGTGTTCACCCTCAGTGGTTTTTACTCAGAGGCGTCATTCAGGCGGAACGGCCCGGTACTCCGTTCCGCTAGTTCCGCGGAGCTCCTGGGCCGCGCCGCTGCTTCGAAGGACAGGCGAGCTGCTGCTGGGCCCTCCCTCCCTCCCTCGCGTCCGGAATCGCTCTAAAATGGAGCGATTCTGGCACAGTGAGGCTTGGGGGGGGCATGGCAGCCCTCTGCCATAGGGGTGGAGGGCTGTCAATCATCCGTGCGTTCCGGTAGTTGGCGCGCTTGGATGACATCACTGGATTTACTTCTGAGTGAATGTGCATAAAACCAGACTTCCTTTTTTTCTGCACAATCTATCCCACAGGCTGTTCTAGATTTACTGTAGCCAGCTTTTGCCAAAATTGGTCCGGTGTTTTGTGGTTTTTATTTTTAATCCTGTATGAAAGTAGGGAGAAAGAAGCCAAATTTGGTTCCTGCTACTGTTTTTTCCTGTATTCATAAAGAAGTACAATCAATTTAACCCTTATGTCGAGATTTCAAAAAACTTAAATACTTCCATATATGATATACTGAAATGTGGCTAAACAAACTATGTGGAACATTTATTGGAAATGTTTTCAAAAATACTGTATCTACCTCGGATCACAAGAGAAAACAGTTATATTTATAGACTCTGCCTAGAATGCTAAATTTCTTTTTTACTCAATAGTTAAGGATACAGGATTAATGGTACTTACTCCTGTTATGTAGCGAGGTCTGTACTGGATGGTTCCAAATAAGCCAAGTATGACTATAATAATGTGTACAAAATTTGCCAGGATTGGTGCCCACTGATAACCAAGGAAATCAAATATCTGTCTCTCCAGCACACATACCTAGGATTAAACAGCAATAATGATTTCATTAGAAAAGGTCTGAGGAAAAAAAATTAACAAGAAATTAGAGGGTTTTTAGGAGCATTTTTTTCTTGTTCACACCATTAGAAACTTGGTCCCTTTATACAGTATAAGAAATTCAAGAAGCAAGCAAGCAAGCACGCAAGCACGCACGCACGCACACACACACACACACACAGGATGACTTGCAACAATTCACTTCTTTTGTTTAACGGAAAACAGCATTTCACAGTGACAGCTCACTGAGTTATCCTCAGTAAGCTAAAATATGAAAGTGAGCAATTTTGCCAAGGTGGACTTCTCATTCACGGGGATGCTGCAGTTAAATCGGGATCAGCACTAATGATGACCTTGTCATTGATTATTAGCAAGACTTCTACATCAGGGGTGACCACGGGTTGAGAAGTCCACAGCCCGTTAAAGTCACAGCTGTCCTTCTTTAGACACAAATCCTGCTTGTGCAGTCTAACTTCCTCTTATTCTCCGCTTGACGAATTCTGCGGGAAATTCTGAAGGGGCAATGTAGAGGCAGCTAATTTTTAACAGAACTGCGGGTGTAATAAAATGCAACAGATAACAGCAAATGTTACTTCTTTACAAACTTTCATACTTAACATACTTAACACACTTGCATAGTTTACATACTTTTTTTCAGGATGCCTTCCAATCAATACCTACAAAGGGATGTTTTTTCACCGATGGTTCCTGTCATTTTGCATGTACTGCACATGCTCACATGAACCATAAGCATTCCTTCACTAGTCTGTCTCCTGACACTGCAGAAACTTCCCATTTCCTCTTTCCATCCCCAGAACACTCTCTCTCTCTCTCTCTCTCTCTCTCTCTCTCTCTCTCTCTCACACACACACACACACACACACACACACACACACAGAAACACTTCTAGGCAATTATCTTTCACACTTAAACCAGGTTTCATCACAGTCAGCCTTTTAAAAAATGTTTAGATAAAAAACATAGCTAAAAGATTTATTATTTCTGCATCTTCAGGCTAATCTCAAGCTAGGGATGCTGCTCCAGATTTTGGGTGGAAGTGGTGGGGGAGGAGGGGAAGAGATTTCAGTTGAGGGAGAAAAGATTCTCAGCAAAGAATTAAGGGATTCCTACTTGCACCCTTAATAACTTTCAAGAGAATGTGTGATGATTGCCAAATCCCTATTTTAACACCACAGGAACTATAAAGATATAATAAATGCACAACAACAATCATTGCTTTCGGTTTTTTAGGTTAAGAGATTTGCACATAGGAATGCACACATCGTATGTAGGTCCATGCAGTAGCATCCCTAAGAAGGGGCAGAGCACTAGGTTTCGCAAGGCACTTTACCATGCTGTGTAAACTGCTCATCTCCCTCATCACTGTAGCCATTCCAGATGGTGGAAGCAACAAGGAGGAGATGCCTACGCACTGCATTTGCAGCCTGGAATGGCTACCACAGTGAGGGAAAGGAGTGCTTTACCTGGCAAGGTAAGATGCCTTGCAAAACTTAGCGTCCCACCCCCCTCTAGGGACATGGCCCCCCCTCTACTGGGTCCATGTAATTGCAGATAACAATAGCCTCCTCAATGAGCCAATAAATTGACATAAGTGCTTATGACGGCTAGTCATAGCATGCTTGAGTACAGAATACACCCAGAAAGCACCATTTATGGATAGCACACATGTGAACATTGTAACGGCTGACAAAATATATGCAAAAGCAGCCACCTGCTAAAGATAACGCCCTGCTTCATGATGGCTTCATTGGTTATGTCCTTGAATGTCTTTCTAAATTAAAAAAAGTAAATCAGTAAATAAAATTAATTATTCTGCTGATACTTAATCTCAGTCACCAATATTAGCTTTTAAATTAACCAAGATGCATGCATGACGAACACCTAATTCAATTGATCCATTATCTCTTACGAGGACATTCATGTAATATTTCTTGGCAGGAATTTTACACTGAAGCAGAAACAGTTCCCCCCCTTTTTTTATTTATAGTCTCTATTTATTGTCAAGCTACAGTACATGATCAACACATCCACCTGCTATGTGTTGCTGGATTATACCACTTTAGAAGTGACATGTAAATGCTTAAAGCCTACATATCAATGAAACTTCCAGCTGATACAAACTAGCATGCCAATAAGAAGAATTCTTGCCTAGCTTTGTTGCCTACCTTTGATGTGTGTTGGGAAGACTTTATCAATATATTTAATGGCGAACATAGCACCTACAATCCAAAGTGGTATAGTTCAACAAAAGAGTCATCCTGTGAGCTTGCTGATTATATGTTCCAGGTCTGAAAGACATGAACTCTTTCTCGACACTATAATGCTAAAATGCATAGGTTTTCTGCTGCAGCAAGGTCACCCACTGCTTATGTGTGTGCATTTCTCTATGTCACATGGGCCAATCCTATCTAATTGGAATGCATGTTCTGCCAGCACAGGCTGCTGCAAAGCAGCTATAAAGCACCAGCACTCGAAGCAGCCAGCATGCTGGCAGGACAGCCAAAGCCTTCCTGTGCATGCTGGTGGACATCAGGAAGCCTGTCAGATCAGGTTGCGCAGGGGGTGCCCCGGGGGGGGGGCATCAGGGAGGAGATGGGAATGAGTGGATTGGGCGTGGGAGAAGAGGTTCAGCAGAGACAGTGCCTGCCAAATCCATTCCCATTCCAGGGCCTGATTAGCTGATATGTGTCAATGCAGAAGTGCACCAGCGATATTGCTGACGGATCCCAAATTGACCTACAGCAGCTGCTCGGGCTTACACCAGGGAGCCTTCCTGCAGCCAAAACTCCCCTGTAGGATGTAGTGGAAGCTGCTCTGGTGCCTCTGCATAACAGCACAAGGAATTAGGGAGGGTTGGGCTGACAATGTCTGAAAAGGGCTTCGTTGCATAATAAGCTAAATGGGAGCAATGCTCTTTTTCTTTTCTTTTCTGTTCCACACTGAATCCATCCTAGATCCATGTTTTAATGAAGGCATTAGAAGATCTGTAATAATGAACTTTGAAGTAGTTCAAACTGAACTAGTGAGTTGGAACTATCAGAACTAGAATGGGGAAAGAGTGCTTTAAAAAAAAAGGTGAAATCTGTATTGAAAATGGTTAAGCAAGCAGTGAGCACACCAATCGCCCACCGGCAATGTGGCCTTTTCAAGCACTCATTTGAAAAGGTAGGGCATTTCTGGGTGGGGGAGGGGTGGAGTGGGGTGGGACCAGCGGTGACCCTCAAAGCTGATCCCGACCTCCATGTAGAGCCGTGCGGCTAAACAGCCGAAGCAGAGGCAAGTAAATAGCCAGCGTCCGTGCTGTGCCCAAACATCCCCTTTCTTTGAGGAGCCTTTGGCACCAGCCTAGCGCAGGATGGATGCAGCAGTAGCCACTTGGCTACCGCTGCTGCCATGGGTAGTAGGGCAGCTCAGGACTGGATTGCCCATGAGTTGATGGCAGAGGTGAAATTCAAAGCAGCGAGGTCCCAATCTGCAGCACACTTGCTTAGCCGCTATGCCAATTTAGACTTCTATGCATTTAATTTAGCTTGCATTCCTTTACACACACACACACACACACACACACACACACACACACACACACACACACAC
>JAJKFI010000115.1:1110942-1127343 GCA_029204185.1 Lerista edwardsae
CACACACACACACACACACACACACACACACACACACACACACACACTTTTATAGACATGGTTTATATTTATATATATATAAATTACTACAAGCTAGGAACTTGATTGAAAAATGAGATTGCATTTGATGAGCAGTATAATATAAATAATGCATTAAGCTATATAAAATTGTATTCATTCTGTCCATAAGAGATTTGAATGGGCAAGATGAAAATTTCGTAAGATTACACTAGCTGAAGCAACAACATTGTACATTAAAATAAGTGCATTGCAGGGAAACTTCAATGCTAGTAGCCTTCCTAATGGATGTCAATTATTGTCCCAAAGGGGCCTTCAGGTTCTTTAATAAATACAGGAGATAAAAGCTTTAATAGGTAAGTTTTTTTCTGTTCATGGCAGTGCTATCAATGGGAGAAGCTTAACCTGAGAAACTTTGAAGGCTTTTCAGCCACAGTTATGCATTCTCTGTTTACATGCCATCACTGGATGCACCCTGTAATTGCTCTCTGCTATGACCTCCGGAAAGCAGGGCAGCCATGACAGTAGGCATGAGATGTAAACTTACATAGACCATGCTGTTTCTGAGGGCGCAATCCTATATGTGCCATTGGGCCGACACTAGCCGCTTATACCAGCCACGTTCGGCTGCTAGAGAACTTGGCTGGCACAAGAGGGGTTCTGGGCTTAGGAAGGGTGGTAGGGAGGGAGGAACAAGGCAGGCCGAGAGGTGTGCTGGCCTGGGGATGGGTTGGGAGGCGGCCGTTATATCTCATCCAAGCCTCCTTCCTCGTGAAATGTGGAATCCTCGGCTCTGCTATACAGTGGTGCAGAGCTTATAGCAGGTACAGAGCTGAGGAGCACATAGGGGAGGCTGGAGCCTCCCCTGGGGCAAAGGCAGTGGTGTCATCTACAAACAAGGGACAGGAACGCTGGGCGGGACTTGGGCAGGACTTCCGCGTAATTGGCAGCCCGCCCGTTTCGTTCCGCGGCTACCCTGGCCTTGGGGGGCTGCCCCCGGTTTGCGCACCCCACCGCTGCTCGCCCAGGCTCTGGCACGCCCCCCACCCATCTCCCCCAGCGAGCAGGCACCTCCCCAAGGCCAGAGCAGACATGGAACGGGACGGGCGGGCAGCCAATCACGCGGAAGTCCCACCCAGCGTTCCCGTTCCTTGTTTGTAGACACCATTGGGCAAAGGTGCGAATATGCCCTTGCCCCAGGGAGGCTCCTGAGTGCACCCAATCTATGCTGGATACAGTGTTCCAGTGCAGCTTAGAATTGTGCTCTGAAGATTATTGACTTTGCCATAACAGAGTGTTCTGGGACACCTCAGTTAAGAGGTCGACTTGAGGCTTTAAAGGGGGGAAAAACTTTATATTACTGAAGGAACTACATAATGGGATAGGAAAATGACAGCCTGTTTGTCTAGCTGAGCAGAGAGAGGGGGGGGGCGGTGGAGGAAAGAAGTTATCCTGAGAACAGCAATCTGCAAACTAAAGGAGACGTATTAGAAAGAAAACAAGATAGGAAACTTCTCATGCTCCATCCAACTACTAGCCTAATAGCCTGGTTATATTGCCCCTTTAAGTGCGCATGGCTGTTGCACCTTTTTCCTGACCCAACAGTGTGGCAGCACAAGGTGGTCCCTGGTGATGCTACGCTCTCCCATAATCGAACCATTCAATTCCCATTCAATATACCTCTCTGTGCATATGTAAAACCTGAAGGAAGAATGGACAGGATTACAACATAAACCAAATTACGGAATTCTTAGAAGTGCTCTTTCCCAAACCGAAACAATTTTGGACAGGAGATGTTATATAAGTAAGCTGGCACAATGTGGCTGATTTGGCTGGGCAGGGCCCATACTGATCCATTGTATCTTTTTTTTTTTTCACAGTATACAGCTGAAAGTTGGCTACCTATTCACCTGATACCACAAGGAAAAAAAAAAGCATGTCAATGCAAGGTATAATTCCAGAAGACAGTTTGGACTGTATGTGTATCTCACACTTACTGACATACAGTAACAAGATTCAGATCAATCTATTATAAAATCAGCATCTTGGAAAAGTCAGCCATGTGGAAACTGTTTTGTATGTTAGATGTTCAATATTGCTTATTTGCAATTTCCATGTTACTGGGCTTGTTATGCACAACAGTATTCTGGAGATGCTGCTTTGCAGGGAACTAGCCGTCTCTATACCATATCTGATTTCCTGTTCATTAACAACTGCAATAACAAGCCAAGCACAAATTTAATGAGACATGGTTGCATTCTACACATCCTAGGCGTTAGAGGTTCAGTCAGCAGAGCAAGTGACACATATCAAAAATATGAAATCCTTTCAAGATACTTTTATGATGAGATATACTAACAAAATTCCAGTAAAACAGGGTTCATTTAAAAAACTCAGTGAAGGGAAACTGATATCTACACACAAGAAATGCGTGTATCAGAACTATCAGGCATTTTTGGTATATATGTCAAGCACTGGATTATAGAACGTCTAACCAAACTAACTGTAGGACATTTGGCTGAAATGTAGCATTTTATTGTGTACAGGAAGTTTTTTTGCTAAAATAGGTGATCTAACAGGTGAAATAGGACCTACTGTTTATTGGGCTTCTTACAATTCAAAGAGTTTGTAAATCAATCAAACACACACAGTATTTATACACAGCTTTTCAACAAACAGTTCACAACACAGTTTATAGGCAAAAAAATAAAGTTAAATGGCTCCTGGTCCCAAAAGGGCTCAATCCTTTAAAAAAAAAAAAAAAGCAAAACACCACCTGAAACAGCTAGTAGAAAAGACACTGTGCTGGGATAAAGAGGGACAATTACTCTTACCCTGCTATAAGAGGAACACCACTTTAAAAGTGCCTCTTGCCCAGTTAGCAGGGCAAGATATCATGCCATATGGAAGTGAAGGTATTCAGATATCTGCCCTGTTGAAAATGATGGGGTTTTTTTTTCATGTATCCCAAAATTTCCAGTCTGCTACTGACCCACTAGTCTACTGAAGGTGGAATGTGCAAACTACCTGTGTTCTAAAACAGTTCTCTTACAACAAAATCCTATTCATTTTACTCAGAATTAAGTCCCAGGGCACAATCCTATATGCACCACTGAATGGACGCTAGCCGCTTGCACTGGAGCAACGGCACTAGCACCAATGCGAGGGCACTGACTGACACCCTTGTGTAGGTGCTGGTGGCGTTGGGCCAAAGCTAGCAGCAGCGTTGGCCCAATGGCACCAGCCCAAGGCTCATGCAGCAGCCGAACTCAGCTGGTGCAAGAGCGGTTCTGGGCAGAGGATGGGAGGAACTGAGGGGGGGGGCTGGGAGGGCCAGGAGGCATGCTGGCCCGGGGAGGCGGCTGGGGTTGGAATGTGACCCTTAGGCCACATCCAAATCACCGTCCCCAAGCCAAGCGGCCCCAATTTGGGGTCTGTGGTATCCTCGGCTCTGTGCCTGCTGTACAGCAGGCGCAGAACAGAGGGGCACATGGGAAGGCTGGAGCCTTCCCTGCGGCAAGGGCGGCAACGTTGATCTTAGTTCCAGGTCAGTGTGCATATAGGACTGCTATCTTATCTATTAAAAATATGCACACAACTTCAGTGGAAGCAGTTCATGAAGTCAGTGGTAAGTCACTGGGTGAAGAGACAACCTTCTCAAGGATGTAAATGCTTGTGTGAATCAGCATTTTATTTCCTATATTGTACTGAATTATAGACATCTCTTCCAATTATACTGTACTGTTGACTATATGAATAAGTTCTTACAAAAAGGCATTCACTGAGCAAAAATACGTAGGACTGTAATTTTTTTTCAAAAAGGATTAATGGCACACAGTTTATGGGAAGATTTTAGTTCAGTGGAAGGGCAAGCAGAAGGTTCCCAGTTCAATTCCCTAGAGAGCAACGGTTCCCAAATGGTTTGGCACCACAACCCACCTCATCCCTCTGTGGTGGGCTGCAATGCTCCTCGTAGTGCTGGAATGCAGTCAGGAAAGCCCCAAAGGCCCTTCCTGGGTCGCGCTGGGCCAGCAACCCACTCTACTGGGGTCTGATTGTCAGAATGGCCTGCATTCCTGTTTGACTCTGAACTCAATCACATCCCACTGGGCTACCAGAGAAAAGGCTCCTTCGTTTCCAGTGCAACCCCAGTGCACTGCATTGCTTAGAAGAAAATGCAGGCAAGTCCAGCACAACAAGAGAGTTGTAAACACCGTCAGAAATCATGGTTTTCCATACCACATTTGTCTTCTAATCTTCTCCCTCTCTGTGCCCTCCGATGTGTTCTCTTTCGCTTCAGTATTCACTGAAATTTCCCTTGGAAACAGCAAAAGCTGTAATCTGGGCCCACTATAAACTATTCTCTAGCAGAGTCAAGCCACTGCCAAATAGCTGCCATAATTCCAGCAACTCTTGCCAGAGTTCTAACACTGAGATATGCCATTTTTCTCCTTTCTCTGTCTCTCGGTAGTCTCCACACTTTCTATCTTTAGTGGTTCCAAGGGGGTGATTGCCTTTCTGGCTTGACAAGGTCCAAGAACTCTGGAGTAATTATTATGCTGGCAGTGTGGGGATGCAGCCAATAGTTCAATGGCAGAATTTAAAAGCCGCCTGTCCAAAACAGCAGAATCTGCTAATTTGTGGTGCTGAATATTTTGCTGTATGTAATAATCATGAGGCATGTCAGACGCTATGAAAGGCAAATTAAATTGCCTGAGCCCAACTCTTCAGCAATGCCTATCAGAGAAAGCAAACTGCAAATTTCAGGTTAGCTACTTAAAATGTGTCCATTCTGAGCACTCTGACTTGTTAGCTAATGACCCTCTGTGAAAGGTAAGAAGCAATTATCTATGCAATCATGACCTGCAAAATGCAAGGTGTTTACAATTGTTTTTGACCCATTTAACATGGATTAGTCTAGAAGAAAGCTATGAGGGAAATCTAATGTTCCATTTACATTCATAAGCAATAGAACTCCTCAGCAGTTGGTGAATAATATAAAATATCCTCAAGCTGTGTTTTTTTTCTTTTCCTTAACTGACTGTATCAATGAACATAAATGGAACTCCATATTATGTAACATAGCAATTCTGAACACATCTCTAAGTAGCTCATTCATTCTTCACAACAGAACTGTTAATTAAAACAAAATTAAAAAACCTGACCACAAAAAAAGGTACCCTTTAAAAAAAAAACTTCTGTGCTTGGGAAACAAGCTTGCCGAAATCCAAAACACAGGCAAATGGTATTGTCATTTTTTTTTCTTTTGAACTTGAAAATTCAATGAGTAAACCTATACATCTTGAATAAGTGTATTTAATTGGAAAAGACAGGAGATACCCTGAGCATAGGGAGTGGTTTCAGCAATGGTCCCTTGTCCCAGATAAACCAGGGATTACGGGGTTAATCCAAGGATTTTGCAAACCTCAGGAACACAGGTGCAGAAGGGTGTGGCTGATGAATTAAAACCAGCCAACTCAGTATAAAGCTAGTATAGAGGCAGGAGCTGGAGAAGGTTGTTCGATAGGGACCTGGGGAGGTCCTGGAGGCAGGTGCCGCTGGCTGGCTGGCTGGCTTAAAGACTGGCTAGAGGAAGGACTGCCTAAGGATGGGATTTGGGGGAACAATAAGCAATGGAACAAGTACTAACAGCCCAATCCTGTTCTTTACCTCCCGCACCGGACAGCAGCAATTCAATATTCTGTATTGCAGTTGAGAGATCTCATTGAGAAGAGCAGAATTCATATATCCATTCAAAAGTCTGGGAGAGTATGCCAAATGATTCTACACTGAGGGTGCAATCCTGGATTGGCCCTTGGGTCGACACTATGTACTTGTGTCAGCCCAATGGCACTAGCGTCGACGCAGGGGTGCCAACCAGCAGCAGTTGGGCCAACTGCTAGCAGCAGCGTCGGCCAAAGAGCACCAAGCCAAGGTGCTGCAGAGTTGCTTCTGCAACAGCCAAACTCAGCTGGCACAAGAGTGGTTCTGGGTGAGGGGGGAGGATCTGGGTGGACCAGTAGGTGTGCTGGGGAGAGGGGGGGGGTTGGGATGCGGCTGGTAGGCCTCCATCCCCAGGTCGCATGGCTTGCTCAGAACTGCACCCGCTAAACAGCAGGCTCAGATACAAGCAAGTCAATAGGGGCATCTGGCGCCTACGCCGGAGCAAGGGCACAAATGTGCCTGTGCCCCAGGGAGGCTCCAGAGGCCACCTAACTTGTGCTGGATACGTTGCAGGCCTGCCAGCCTTGCCATTCAGGCACAAGTTAGGATTGCGGCCTGAGAGGCATAAATGTTATATATCAGGAACAAGCTAGTAGTCCACTAATTCCCCCTGAACTTGCCAAAAATGCTTCCCGGTCACATCTGGGCCTTTGGTTAGACCAGTGTTATTCAAACTGTGGGTCGGGACTCACTTGGTGGGTTGCAACCTGATGTCAAGTGGGTCTCGGAAAGCTGGGAACAGCCCACTCTGGAAACTGTAGACCTTACTCTTGTTATATTCATTTTATGAGTTTGAATTTTCAAGTGAGGGTTTTTTAAACATTTTGTTTTTCGTTCACCCTTTTTACATCATGTTTTGTCCCAATCTTGCTTTCTGTCAGAAATGTTTCATAGTTGTACAATTCCTGCAGCCCAAGAATGCCAATTTGCATTCCAGGTGTGTCATTTTATTATGTTACAATGACAGCACTTCCTGCTTGATGATGTCTCCCACACAGTCGTGGATCTAGGGGGGGCAGGGGGACACAAGCCCTGGGTGCCGTCTTGGGGGGCACCAGTGGCCCCCGCAACATTGCGCAGGTAGACCTGGGCTCCAGAGCCCAGGTCCACCCATTGGGATTGGCCGCAGGTTATATAATATATATCCAATTTGCCTATATAACGGGGGGCAGGCACATGCTAATCTCCCATGCAAACTGGAAGCATTGCATGATGGTCTCTGCTCACATGTGGCTTTTTCAGACACTGACTCAGATTTTTGAAAGTGGAGACACAGGGATTTCAAACTGAAGTCAGCAAACGTAAAGAACCAACTACAAAAAAAAACTAAGGCTAAGCTCACCGTGACCTTAAAAGTTATGATTAAAGATGCCTTGGCACTGGAAAGATGCTTTGAATAGGTGATGGAAGGTCTGCACTATGGATGCCTTCCTGCCCTGCAGAGCACTAGTCTACCCATGGCTGGTTCTAATGGGTAGACCTGGGCTCCACTGTTGTTTCTAATGGGTAGACCTGGGCTCCTGTGGGGGCGCACTTCTATTGGGTGCCCCGGGCGCCATTTTGACTAGGTCTGCCCCTGTTCCCACAACATAACTTCCAGGTTAATTACATCACTTCTGGTGGGTCCCAACATAAGGGCCATTCTAAAAAGTGAGTCCCAGTCTAAAAAGTTTGAATACACTGGGTTAGTCAAATCATTGCTTTGTTTGCATTTACCATATATATGAGTATAAATTTATCTAACAGATATGTTGAGGGCAGGTTTTGAGCCTCAAATCATGGAATTTTCTATGACAGATAAGTCTGGGGGGGGGAACCTAGGGGTATTACTATAATTTACTCTCCCTTGTTTCTCCCACACTGAGAAGGTCAAGAGCCAATCACTGTAGCGAGGGGAGAGTGAGCAAATGGTGCTTATGAAGAGGAGCATAAAACACCCCCCCCCCAAATAATGACACGAGACAGCACTGAATTGATGTAAAAAAAAAAACAGATCCAAACAGCAGGAAACAAAAAACTACACATTTAAAAACACAACACAGTGTAACAATTTCAGAAAGGGTTCACAGCATGTTTAGAAGAGCTCTGACCAATATAAACAATGAAACAGCGATCAAAGGACAGCTCCTAGTGTAATTTAAAGCTTAGAAACTCTCTGCAAGGACAAAATATCAACAATCAACAGGCAGCTGATACCCCTGAACTGCCCTGACTCCTGACTGATCATAGGATGAGATGAGGAGGCAATTTACAGCTCATTTATTTGCAAACATTTACTTTCTTATAGCCTGGTACCTATAGTATTTATTTACACATTTATATCCCACTTCACCCTGAAAGGCATTCCCAGGGCAATCCAACCTCCAACCCGCACTTTGGGCCAATGCAAGCCGCTTGCTGTAAAGCACATGCACGCTAGTGCAACCGTCGCAGGGCCAACGCAGACAGCTGTGTCGGCCCTGTAATGCTGCCGCGACCGGCAAGTAATTTGGTCCCACGCCAATCGAGTTTGGCCAGAAGGAAGGCAGGAGGGAGAGTGGAACGGGGTGGCAGAGGGCATTTCTGTATGCAGCGTGGCCCGAGGAGGGGGAGGAGCCTGGATGCAGGGCCACTGCAGGCTTGTGGGACTTGCACTTGCTGAACATCAGGAGCAGATCTGAGGTGGCCCATTGGCCCGGCTGGGGCTTACCCTGGGGCAAGGGGACAAACATGCCCTTGCCCTATGGAGGCTCCAGACGGCCTGCCTGTTCCAGCACAGGTTAGGATTGTGCTCTCAAAGCGGCTCTTTTGGTACTTTCCAAGGTCTAGAACCTCCCAGTTTCATGACCGTTCCCAGTTTCCCAGTTTCTGTCTGCAATCCTTCCAGCTCTGTCACGGCATTTTTGTCTGGGCTCCAGTCTCATTCTACTAATGCTTATTTTATTTTATTTTATTTGTGTTATAAATTCATATACCATATTTACATATTACAAACAGAAGCCCAAAGCTGCTAACAAGCCAACTGGCTGCTTTAAAACAGCAACACTTAAAAGGTGGTATGAAATAAAGAATGTCTTCTGCTTTTGCCTAAGGATGGCAAGGGAGGAGTCCGCTGTATTTCTCTGGGGAAAGAGTTCCAAAAGTGCGACTGATCCCTCAGAGCAGCATCCTGTGTTCCTCCCTGCCCGTGACAAAATGCTTGAGGCTAAGTGGCCAGATTTTAAATTGCACACATGGTTTTCGGCAACATTATTTTTAAACATGTCCACTGTCAGGGATGCTGCCAAGCACTTGGGCTTTTGCTGTTTGTCCACACATTAACTCTGCGGAAAACGTTAACTCTACCAATATTGAGGAAACCATTCCTAACAGTTCTAGTTATCCCTATTGATTTTTAATAGGTTTTAGGCACTGAAGCACCAGGCACTTGACATTGACAACCTAACAAAGAATCAATTGAGTTAATTGAGTCCGGTCACACAACTAACTCAGTAGCAGAGCCAGGAGCGAAAACAAGTCGCAACGTTCTTGTTTTCGAAGGAACAAATCGCCTTCAGAAATAAAACTCAGTTGATGCATCCTGTTACCTTCAAATGATGGAAGAAAATGGCTATTAGTGAAAGGAATCCTGAGTCAAGGATATGTTGTATTCATCTTATTCCAGATTGCAGCTTTCTTAGGGGGCAATCCGAATGCACCGTTGGGCCAACACATGCGGCCTGCGGCGGCCCAACATGGTTGCAAATGTGCTGTAAGGCACGTCTGTGCCTGTTTGCACCATGCAAATGGGTGCTGGGCCGATGCAGACAGCAGCATTGGCCCCCGGATGCCGTGGGAAGCCACAGGTAAGCCGTCTCCATGCTGTGAGTTTGGCCAATGTGGGGGCTTTTCTGGGCAGGAGTAAGGTGGGAGGGAGATGAGAAGAAGGCGGAATGGGATGGGGGGAGAGCAGAGGGAAGGTAATCCTGTAGGCAGGTTGGCCTGGGGAGGGGGAAGGAGGAGTCCAGATTTGGCAGTGATGCTGGATCCTACCACCTGTTTCCAGGCCATGCAGCACTGTTAGGCTAGCAAAGTTTGGCTGGCACAAGGGCCACCATAAAGCGCATTTGGACCACTCTCGGGGTAAGAGAGATGGCACACATGTATGTGCTGGCCTCTCTGACTCTGAGTGGTCCAAACATACTTTTACTGTATCCCTTGTGTCAGACAAACTTTGCTGGCCTAACTCCAGGTTAGGATTGCACCCTAAGAGTTATTTTAAACATGTGTAATGTGTACGTGGGGGGGGGGGACGCCACCTTTTTTCTTGGGATCCTATGCAGTAGCCCATCTTGTGGATTGGTGGGAAATCGAGGGTGGGAAATCGAGGAATCGAGGGTGAAACATGCAACGAAAGAAACTTTTCCATGGGGGATAATTTAACAATAAAGGGATTTAAATAAGCAATTCAAGGTTTCTTAGCCATTCACTCACAGCTTGGTCCCAAATGTAAATGGTTTCTATAAAGAGAGGAAGCAGAAAAGATTAGAGAGGAGGAAAATCTTTACAAGGATCCAGAGCCCACAGTATAGATCTGAGTAGGCTGATTGGAGATCAGGGAGCAGCAGAGGATGTAAGCAAAAGGCTGCATGCTAGCCTGATCCCCACCTGGCCCGTAGGATGCAGCAGAGGCTGTCAGCAGTGCTGAATCATGAAGCCCAGTCAAGAATAGGATAGGGCCCTTCAGGATCCTGAATTAGGGAGGGAGTGATTCTGGAACTTTGGCTACATTCTGTGAAAAGGGATGTAAAGAAAAAGCAAGTCCTGCAAACAAGTTTTTTTTTTTTTAATTGTGGCCTCAAAAGATCAAATGTAAAGAACCTGAAACAAAGTGTTGCATCTCTTTAACCCAGAGCCAGGATAGTGTAATGGTTATGGAATTGGAATTGGACCTGGAAGACCCAGGTTCAAATCCCCACTCAGCTATGAAGCTTCCTGGGTGACCAGGCGCTATCTCTCAGCCTCACCAACCTCAGAGGGTTGTTGTGAGTCCAAAAGGAGGGGAGAAACTATGTATGAAAGTGCCTTGGAGGAAGGATGGTGTAAAAAAGTGGTAAATAAACAAACAAAGGAACAGGCTGTTAAAGGTTCAAGTAGACTGATGCCTTCTCCCTGTCCCCTCTGCAGGTACTATGTGGTTTTCCAGTTGATTTATCAACATTTCATGGCTCCTGGGCGACCACTTACCGTATTTCCCCAAGTATAAGACGCACCTTTTTTCAAACAATTGGGGCGCTAAAAACTAGGTGCGTCTTATACAAGGCACGTGAGCACGTGCACCCTCGCCGGTCCTTTGAGACAAGCAGGAGCACGGTTCTCCGCGCTCCCGCTTGTCTTAAAGGGCCGGAGGCAGCGCTGCCGCTTGCAGGCTCTTTGAGACAACAAGAGCACGGAGAACGCAGCGCTGCCTGAGCGGGCAACGCTGTGGTCTCGGCTCTTTAAGGCAACTGGGAGCACGGAGAACGCGTTATCTGTGCTCCCGCTTCCCTTAAAAAGCCGTCAGGAGCATGGAGAACGCAGCATTTCCTAACGCCCCCTGCCGCTTCTAAGAGGGGGGCGGGGCGCCAGGCAGCATGTTATCATTGGGCGCCATTTTACATTAGGTCCGCCCCTGGGGGGGGGGGTGGAGGCATTTTTTCCCGCTTGTTGGCAAATTGTAACCTAAAGACACGTTCTGCCCAGAAATGGCTCAGAGAAGATTTTCGTACAGTGCTGAATTCAAATTACAAGTGATCAAGTTTGCAAAAGTGAATGGAAATCGTGCTGCTGAACGTAGATTTGGTCCTCCTCCAACTGAGAAAACCATCCGAGACTGGCTACGGGAAGAAGAAACCTAAGTCAAAATGCCACGGCGGAAGAAGGCCATGAGAGGCAAGTCAGCAAAATGGCCTGATTTAGAGACGGAATTGAAGATATGGATAGAAGAGCAAAGGGCAATTGGAATTCCTGTGTCCACAACGATGGTTCAGCATGAGGCAAGAAAAATTGCTGATGAAAAAGAAGTTACTGATTTCAAAGGAGGACACAATTGGTGCTTCAGGTTCATGAAACGGAATGGACTAAGCATGCGCACACGCACCAGACTTGCCCAAAAGATGCCTGAAAGCTATGAGGAGAAGGTACTCAAATTTCATTGGTTTGTCATTCAATGCCGGAAGACACATCAGTTTGAGTTGGGACAGATTGCAAATATGGACGAAGTCCCCCTTCAGTTTGATGTCCCAAGTAACAGAACTGTTGATAAGAAGGGGGTGAAAACTGTAATTGTGAAGACAAGTGGACATGAAAAGAGCCATTATACAGCTGTTCTAGCTTGTTGTGCTGATGGAACCAAGCTGCCTCCTATGCTGATTTTCAAACGTAAAACAATGCCAAAAGAAGACATTCCCCGAGGAGTGATTGTCCACGTTCATGAAAAGGGTTGGATGGATCAGAATGGGATGAAGATCTGGTTTGAGAAAGTTTGGAGCAGGAGACGAGGTGGGCTCTTACGCAAACCTGCCCTATTGGTGCTTGATCAGTTCAGGGCACACATAACACCAAACACAAAGCAGATTGCTGCAGAGCAAAAAACAAAACTTGCCGTCATACCTGGAGGTTTGACATCCCAGCTCCAACCACTCGATGTCAGCATTAACAAACCGTTCAAAGCTACCATGAGAGACGAATGGAACAAATGGATGAAGTCTTCTGGGGACAATTTGACACCAGCAGGAAGAGTGAAGAAACCAACTATAGGAGAAGTTTGTGCCTGGGTGAAAAGATCCTGGGATAATATTAAGATCGAGATCATTATCAAATCATTTAAGAAATGTGGCATTTCAAATGCCTTAGATGGAACTGATGACGATGCAATATATGATGACAGCGATTCGTCATCAACCACAGATGAGGACAAGCTGATGGATGAGAGTTTTGACAGTGACGAGTAGTTTTAATAAAACTTGAGTTCAGTAACTTTATGTGTGGTGGTACATTTTTTTTCAAATTTCTGGCCCCAAAATTAAGGTGCGTCTTATACATGGGTGCGTCTTATACATGGGGAAATACGGTAGTATGCTTGGTTCATAGGAGGAGGTTTTGTTTTTCCCCCCTTTCTTCTCCTTTTAATTTATAAACTTATCTATTTTTGCATACCTAGAAAATCCCCCGAGTATACAGAAATCATTTCCTTGCCTTTGGGGACCCCATTTGCATACAAAGTGATAGACACTCAAACACCTGAGTTGGTGACAATACCTAATATACTAACTGTATATTTCTATACAAATGGGAGATAACTCACCAAAATTCATGAGTTCAGCCTTGATTGTCTATACTCAACTATGTGGTTATAGTTAGCAAAAATTCAGACAGCATCCCCGAATTTATTTGTGTTTATTCTGTTCTGAAAATTGGTAGACTCTTAGCGTGGCTTGCCTGTATAAGGTCCATTATCCCCAGTGGTGTCATCTAAATGATTTAAGAACAGGTACTCACTTTTGATTGGCACGTGTCAGGACCTGCCCACCAGAAGTGACGTCATAAGCCGGAAGTGAGGTCGTGGCAGGAAGTGACACGAAAAAAGCCCTTTTTGAGGCCTCAGATAATTTTAAACTGACCCAACAGTTGCAACAGTATTCCATAGCACCCCCCAGAACATGTTAAGGAGGACTGGCATCATGTTAAAGTGACCCAACAGTTCCAAAACCCCAGAGCAGCTCATTTTTCAGTGGCAAGGCAAGGCTCCGCTTGCTGCCTGCCTGGCTCTGAGAACGTGCAGGCAACTCAAACATGCAGGAAATTCAAATGTTGCAGGGGGCGGAGTCGACGAGTGGGTGGGCGAATGGGCGGGGCCAGCCATAATCCTAGAAACCGGTACTCGCATACCCCCGCATACCCCCTGCATGACATCCCTGATTATCCCTCTAAACATGTCTGGGTAGATTTCCCCAAGAATTTTCTCCAGGCCCAACCAGAACATTTTAGAGTATTAAAAGTTGCCCCTGGGTATGCCAGCAAAAGGAAGAAAATGATCAGGGTGTTTTTAAGAAAAGCATTTTTAGAAATAAGTCATTATCTATAAGAGAACATCTTTTCTAATCTTAGCAGAACGAATGTGCTATTAGTTATGGATCTGTTGGCCTGTCTGAATGTGAGACTATTTTAAAATGCCCTAGACTTTCTGGCTTTGTGTGTTCATTTTAGATCTGATGGGTGGCATCAGGAGAACTACTGGGATACACCACTAAAAATAGATCTGGAGTGTTATGTCACAATCATCATGCATGGATTTTCTGACTGCAAATTTAATGTTATTTTATCTTTTATCTGCTATTCAGAAGCCCTCCCCACCACCACTTAACTGTTACATTTGGAAATGTATTCACAAATGATTTTTTTTATTAAAATACAAAAATAAAGTGGAACTACCGGTTAAATGATGTGTATTTTCATTATCTGGTTGAAGCATTGTTGTTTATATGCCCATGATACCTTTAAGACAGAGAGAAAATTCTGTCACATTGTCCAAGAAATCCTTTTCCAAACACAGCTTGGTTCTCTGGTGGCACAGGGTGTGAGGCTTGATAAGTGAGTTCTGTTTTGTTGTCTGCACACCAGTCCTTTGTAGCAGAGGGCATTTATTAAAGAAACAGATGTGAAGACATCAGTTATCTCACGTGCCTTCTGTTTTCTACAAAAGACAGGACACTCAAGGCAGAATAATTGAAGGTGTCACAGAATAAGCCAGGTATGTCAGGAGAGGGAAGCTTTACTCAGCCTTCAACAGTTGGTATGGTTCTCAACAAAGTCAAGCATTTTAATCCACTTTATATTTTTGTCTGTCTGTGAAGGTTGTTGTTGTGTGGAAGGTTGTTAACTAAAATATTTGGAAGAAGTGCTTTTAAAAAATGCTGACTATACACTTGCAAAGTCCTATCACAGATCTACCCAAAAGCTCTTGGGTAAACTCAGCAGTTATGGAATATGAGGTCACATGTTTTCATCAGATGTGAACTGGTTATACCGTCTTGCGAAGAATTTGTTTTAACCAGTCTTTTCCTACCACTGATTTTTTTGGCTCGCGCTCTTGAAGACTTCCCCATAACCAGGGATAATAAAATGAAACTGGCCAGAAGGCATAAAAAGAAGGGCAAATTTAGTATATGCCTGGAGTGCCCCAAGACGTAGTCATTAGCACGGAAGGGTTTTAAAGCAGAATTGGACAAATTCATGGAGAACAGGTCTATCAATGGCAGCTAGTCATGATGGCTATGCATTACAGCCTCAGTGGCACTGCCACTGAGAGGCACTACCCTCTGAATATCAGCTGCAGGGGGGGACAGTGGCTGGATCCAGCAAGGCTTTTCTTATGTTTTATATAATGCATTAATAAAATCATATTTTCATAAATATGAAAATCAGCAGAAGCTGAGAGCACAATCCTAAACTCGAGTTAGGCTGGCATAAGCTAAGCCAGCAAAGTTTGGCCAGCACAAGGGCCACCATAAAGCATGTTTGGACTACTCTCGGAGTCAGGGAGGATGGTGCACGTCTGTGTGCTGGCTTCTCTGACTCTGAGAGTGGTTCAAACATACTTTATGGTGTTCCTTGAGCTGGCCAAACTTTGCTGGTTTAGCTTATGACGGCCTAACTTAGTTTAGGATTGTGCCCTAAGACTAGAAGCTTTTCTAAAATACTGAAGATAACTTACAAAGTTAACAAGATCTACCACTCAGTTAAAAATATCATCTTTAATATTTTATTTTCCAAGAAGACATCACAGAAAGACACCATCAAATAAACAAGCATTTCCTTTCAATGGGCAGTAAGTCGACCAATTAAAATAATCACTCATCAATTAATAAACTGAAACGTGAGTTGATTAACTTACTAAGTGCAAATTTCAATAAGACTAACAAAAACTGCAAAGAAATGAGCTGGGATTTAATTTCCATGGCACTCCTACTCAGACAAAATGTTTGAACAATGTGAAGGGAAAATATGTTGGTAGCAATATGTTGCAGTCTTAAGACAGTGATACAGGATTGCAGATGGCTTCTATCATGTCATCTGCCAGCAACAATCTTCATCCTGTTGTTTTTTTCTTTCCTGTTAATTTTTTTTTTCATTTAACACTGAGCTTAAGGAAGTTCTGAAAAACTGAAAAGTTAGCCTTCTGATTTTTAGCGTGTTCTAATGAAAACTATTCTGATCCTGTTTTCATTCAAACTTTCACCCTTTTAGAATTCTGTGCACATATAATGGGAATGGGAAATCTACCCTACCCTTGAATTTTTTTAAGACAACAGTTTAGCTTTGGGAAGCAGAATTTATAGATGTCGTGGCCTTTGCAATGCTTTACAGTCTAAATATCAATAGAAACTTAATGATAGTAAGCCGTAAGCAAGTGCTGCCTTCCAATCATGTAAAGTGTTTAACTGTTACATGATAGGTGGGAAATGGTGTGTGTGTTTAACTGCTACTCTCTAATTAGATTATTTATGGGAACATTCTTCTTAAAGGATTGCCTTGGCCCTGTAATCCATTACAGGACTCAGGCATTCCTTTCAGCAGAATCTTCCCACAATTAATCCACGCACTATACATTACAGCTGGCTTACTTTTGTGAAAGGAACTTTATTTTACCATCTTGCTTCC
>JAJKFI010000115.1:1130907-1150955 GCA_029204185.1 Lerista edwardsae
ATGATGATGATGATGATGATGATGATGATGATGATGATGATGATGATGATGTTTATGTCTCTAAACAAAATATAAGGAAGACTGAATGGAGTAAAAACCTGAAGGCAGGAGCTGAGGGATTGAATGGTGCATTCACCCGGCCTCTTCAATGCACTGAGAGTTGACCCATACGGAGTCCAAAAAAAGACCTGTTTCCAGATTTCACTTCTACCTGCATACTCTTGTATTTCTTCTGGAGAGAGCAATGTGAACCAGTCAGAAAATTTTTTCCATATTTATTCAAGTCTTTTTTGAGAACCAAGTGGGCTGAACAGCTGTGCTAACATTTGAATGGGATGGCCACAATGTGGTTCCTGTGGAAAAAATGTTGTGAAGTGATGGGATCTGTCTAGCTGTTACCTCAAAATTTCTTTGGAAACACATATATTTCAATATCTCGGATTTGATAGGTCTTTTTCCATTAGGATTATGCAAATCTATTCGTGAATGTTTCTGTTGACTTCCATGAGTCTTACCTGTTCTTTCTGGGCTGTATGATACAGCATGTCTTAGGGCTCAATCCTACTGAGGCCAATGTGGCGGTATTTCCCATATTTCCCATGCCTCTGTTCAAATGGTGCCGTAAAGCACCTCCAACACTGGCAGTAAACCATTACCACTGGTGTTGGAGCAGTGCCATGGCGACAGCAGCCATGGGCGCCTCAGAGGGAGCCTTGCTCACCAGTGATGCAGCCATTTTGGACTGAGCGGGAGGGCATTCTGGGGCAGGGGAGTGGTAAAGCAGGGGCGGGACCAGAAGTGACTTTTGCTGATGGTTCCTGACCTCCTTACTCAGAGGCCCTTGCTTCTGTGCTGACTAAATAGCCAGCGCAGAAGTGAGTAGACCCATCGCCCACCCTGTTGCCTTAGCCCGGGAAAGGGGACAAATGTCCCCTTTCCCTGCCTGGCTGCCACAGGATGCAGCAGTAGCCTGGCTACCGGTGCATTCCCGGGCGGTCAGGCATAATAGGATTGGGCCCTTAGATGTTTGTGAATTTCCAGATTCAAACAATTTCTGCCTCAAGTACGAAGCTAGTAGCTGGAAGTAATATAATTTTGCACTGAAGACCTGCATTGGTTAGGGAAAGGATTGGAACTCCCTACATCTCTCCCTTTCCAATAGACTTGTAAAGTATTTAAGCTCATAAAATAGATAATATTAAATAATGATCCAATATTACTTTGAGAGATAGAGCTCTAATTTTACTAAAGAAAATTTGAAGTTTACGACCTGTAGTCGTTTCTTTTTTTAAAAAGATATAAACAGAGAACTCGACAAACTATTATTACCGACAAAAAGGAACAGGGTCTAACACCCTGTTCAATATCATCTGAAATGAAATTTTACAAAGTCAAATAATATGAGAGTGTTTCATTTATAATCTCCAATACTAGCAGTAGTATAAACACACCAAGATAACAGTCTAGCTAGTGGAGGAAAACAGTGAAGGAAACCAATGAGAAAATACGTAACTATACAGGGAGGGAGTCTCAACAGTAAGTGTTTGCTTTCCAAAAATGTGCACAAAAATGTGCAAAAGGATAGCATGGCTTAGTTCTTTGTAGGAATGATGAACAAAGCAGCATTGCAGAGGGTCAGAATGAAAAATACTAAAAAACTATTATTTTTAGCTACTGATTTCTATGCTAAGAAGGCCAACATTAATTCAGTAGAGAGGCTATCAAGCAGGTTTCATCAATGAAAACCAAAGAATACGCCACCTGGTAAATGCATCAGTATTACACATATTTATATTTTACATATTTATATTTATTTAATGAAGATGGAAATCTTCATTAGATACATATTTCACAAGGAAAATGAGCATTGAAAACAGGTGTACAACAAATTCACGCTTCCAACGATAAGTATTATCAATCAATCACTAGTATTTATATACCGCTTTTCAACACAAAGTTCACAAAGCGGTTTACAAGCAAATAATAACATTAAAGTGAAACGGCTTCCTGTCCCAAAAGGGCTTACAATCTAAAAGAATGGAGAACACCACCAGCAACAGCCACAAGAAAGACACTGCGCAGGGGTGAAGAGGGACAATTGCTCTCCCCCTGCTAAATATTAGAGGACACCACTTGAAAAAGTGCCTCTTGCCCAGTTAGCAGCATAAGAATAGGGAACAATTCTCAATACAATAGGGAACCATTATTATTTGATAATATTACATGAATATGGCCTGACACAGAATTTTTCTTCAAACAAATTAATACAGGGAACAGTAATTGCTACAATACAGTATATTACACAGCCCACATAATTCTGATGCAAAAGCACATACTTAGACAAAGCTATTCTAAGATAAATGACAGCACCAGAGGCAGTGTCAGGAGGGAGTAGAGGCACTCTTCTAGACAAGTAGTTATTATGAGCTAGATTCCACGGTAATTTTAAGGAAAAGCACTTTACTAGAGCACTGTTGATGATGCTCACTCTGAAAATGCATGAAAACTCTTCCAGAGCATTTCATGCTAGTAACACCCTGTCTAATGATGTGGAGACTTTGTTTGGCCCCACACTCCCATGATCAATGTCTGCAGTGACAAATACTGACAAAAGGAAGGGGGCTAAGTGCAGGTGTTGTTGGGGTTGGTGGGGCTAGCACAGCACATTCTGGAGAAGTTTTTACATGTGCGCTCTTCACAGGAGATTAAGAGTGGACATGACTCAGGGCGCAATCCTAACTTGTGCAGGAGCAGGCAGGCCAACTGGCCTGCACTGCTTCCTAATGCAAATTAGGAGGCAGCTGCAGCTCACCACAGGGCAAGGGGAATATTTCCTCTTGCCCTGGGGTAAGCCCCAGCCGGGCCATGAGGCTCCTCGGATCTGCACCTGCTGTTTAGCAGGAGCAAGTCCGACAAGGACTCAGTGGCCCAGATCGGGGCTATGCGGCACATGGATGCGGGTTGGATGCTGCTCTCCCCTATCCAGGCTGCCCTGCCCACGGGAATGCTATCCCTCAGCCCTGTTCCGCCCTCCTCCTGCCTAGAAAGGCCCTTGTACTGGCCGAACTCAACCAGCACAAGGGAAGCTTACAGGCAATTGTCTTCGGCAGTACTGGGCCAACACAGCTGCCTGCATAACTTGCACTGGTACAAAAGTGTCTTATGACACTTTTGCAACAGCACTGGGCCAATACAGTGGACATGCATTGGTTCAACACAGCGTTTGGATTGCGCTGACATAGAATTTGCATAATCTGGACAAAGTGGGGACTGACACCCCCCCCTAATATTGGTTCAGGGGCATCTAATAAAATCAACTAGCAGGAGATGTAGGACATGATATTTTAAGACTTAATAAGGCTTCTGAGGCCTGGGGAAGCGGCCTCCCTAGGCCTCAGAACACCATCCAGTCACATTCGGAAGGGGTGGCCTTTCAACTCCACTGGCCCTCAGCAGGTGCCATGAATCACGTAGCCCCTGGGGGGGGAATGCGTTTGACATCTCCGGCTTAAAAAAACTGCACACACTGTTGTTAGACGAAAATTAATTTTTAAAAAAGTTTTTAAAGGCCATCAACACAGATCTCCAAAGGATGGGAGTTCTTTATTATGGCAAATCACTAAAATAGTTCTTCAGCAATTTATTAATTTTAACTTTATTGAGCATGTGAATGTTTTAAGTAGGCACACCTGAAGCACGAGTGGAAAGCTGGCTGACAAAATTACTGGAAATCTCAGTTGGGAAAGGAGGAAGAAAAATAATCAAGAAAAAGTAGCGTGGTTGCCAGAAAGGAAGAAAATGAAAAATGATCCAGTAAAGAAAAAAAATTGATCAGAGATTGGCACAGAAGATCTGAAAGCAATTGTCAATATGTTCTCTCAAATCTGCTTAGTCCCTTCAAGATTGTTGGTGTTCAGTCGCTAAGTCATGTCCGACTCTTCGCGACCCCAAGGACCACAGCACGCCAGGCCTCCGTGTCCTCCACTAGCTTCCGGAGTTCGCCCTTCAAGATGGCCTTGTACTAAACTTCCTGAAGCCACATATATCACACTATGCATGCACAAAAGGATTCAGGGCCTTCACATAGACATAGATTGGTCTATTGAGTTCCTATCGAAATTCTTAGGTAGCAAAGGGGAGCAGAGGAGCAGTCCAATCAGTAGCACTTAGGAAAAAAGGCTGAAGAAGGTCAATAGCTTCATCAGTCTATGTTGCACAGAAACTCTTGCTGAGCTGTGCAAAGCTAAACATGTTGGGTATAGGATAATTTTGTTCTCTAGCTGGGTGGATTTCCGTTAGAATTTGGGAAATTTCATTACGAGACTTGGACCTACAGATTTATCATGGCATTCTTCCTTTGGATTCTACCTTACCTGTAGTTTAGAATGTAAAACTTTTGCAAAGAAGATCAGACTTATTTTAATTTTCACAGAAGTGGCACAATGTTTCATGAACAATGGGATTCCCCATTGTTCTCTTCTATCAGTATGGGGATAGTTTATACATGCAATGGGACAGTCTCATGAACAAGGCAACACTTTCCTTCACAAAAACTAATAGTAACAGAGAGACTTTTTATGTCACAAATGAAAAACCCATCTGTGGAAAACAAGGTGGCCCACAGTACATCTATTAAATGATTACCTGAAGAGTCAAACAACAAGCTATGTGGGAGAAATGTATTGATCCTCTGTGAGGCAAACATCAGTCAGGGTGAAATTTTGATAGAGAACACAGCAAGGGGGTAAAAGTTAACACCCTTTACTTAAATTATCCTCCAATCAAATTGGTGGCCCCCTGCAGCTGTATTTCCTTATAAAAATAGTACGTTGAAAAATACAGTTGCTTCTGAGCAACATATAATTTTGTCCTAAATTTGATGCATTTGACATAAGCACTCCAGCGAAACAACCATCCCATTTCACCCAGCCTCACAATTCAATTAGTGATGGAAGTGAATTTGCAATAGGAGAAGTACAAAATATGAGTTCAAGTCCCTACTTCAAAAGTCAACAATTCATTTTAAGCCGGGCCTTGAAATGCAGTTTGCCCCTATTCTTGCCATTAGCCAGCTATGCCTTCCATTTCCCCCTTCCAACAACACCACGTTCCTTTGGGAAAAAGAAGCCGCCGAAGCAGCAGCCTGACAGAGTTGAACCAATGAGCCCCAGCAACCGCATGGTCAGCCATATTCTGCACTAATTGCAGTTTCCTGACTGTCTTCAAAAGCAGCGCCATTAGATCATGTTGCAGTAATCTAATCTATTATTTTCTACTATGGTTGGCAGTTGTTCTCAGGCCTTTCCCAGATATTAGCAAGAACAGAAGCCTCTGTATAGAAAGTACATTCCCAGCCTATAAATCCATGATGGGCTATGAGGACTTTTCACATCATTTCTAATTACACAACTGGCCTGCCTACTGCTTGACAACCTTCCAGTTTTGTACACTCAGGAAGGTAGGAAAACTAGGAGACTTATTAAGCCTCTCTGTGGCTGGTGAGCTGCATTTGACTTGATAGGTCATAAAATGTGGACTGTGATAGGAGGTGTGGACTGATGGTTGAGCTGCTGGTACTGCTTGAAGCTACGCAGGAGAATCCCTGATCTATTTTTTGGATGGGAGACAGAACACCAGGCTGTGACAAGCTGCAGTACCTGTGGTGGCAGAACGGGGTCACTGTGGAGCTGATTAGCCAGTGCGGGAATGTTGTGAGAAGGCCAGCCGGCAAAAGAACAGAATCCAATCTTGAGGACCTGTCCAGGCCGGACTGAGGATCACCTGCTGAAGCTTGCTGTCACGCAGCCAGAAGAGAGAACCACACTGTGAAGGCTACATCTGGGACTGAGGATTCGAAGAATCACAGAATACTGTATATTTGTAAAAACCCCATTGAAAAATGGTGGTTTAGATAAGCCTGCCCTTGTAAGCCTCTTGGGCATTTGCTTCGGCATGGGAAAGACAGGGTATAAATTCTTCAAAATAAATAAATAAAATAAAACTGTATTAGGCCTGCATTTTCTGTAGGCAAAATGAAGAACACAATACTTGCAGTATCAATCCCTTTGTTTAATATTTCTGCATTGTCTTTCCTGAAATACAGTATTTTTAAAAAGTCCATATTCTTTTATCCATACTTAGAGGGGGGAAAGAGAAATGAGTATTTAAAAAGCCAAATTAATTGTGTCTATTTTCTACACATAATTTTGCCAATTGGATCATTATCTTTTAAAAAGTTGTTTTTGGAGCTCTGCTTTTTTTCCCCCTTGCCATAATTCTTAAGTCATTTCTATTACTTTCCAGGATTAGATACTTTCTTGGAGTCAAATATTCAATCAAAATGAATAGTCAACAAAATGTTCAACCAGAAAATTAAATCCAACCTTAACAATCCAAGGGCACTTGTAATTTATGGACCGCTGGCTGTTATAATTAAAATTTTAAAAAATGAATTGGAAAATTACTTAACTGTGAGAATGCTTTTCCTAGCTAGTTCCCTAATCTATCTAAATTAAAAACATCAGAAACACTGTTGATGGGACTGTGAACCCAAGACAATGAACAATATCAGCTACTCTGTTTAAATTAAGAACATTCTGTCCTTGACATTTTAGGACTACCCACACACACAGTATCTATGTGAAATGATAGAAAAACCAATATTTAGTGCTCTTGCCACCACTGGCAGTTGTTGCCTCCCCAAACCTAGGTACCCTCAGTCTGTGCATCTCTCCAAGCTGCCCCCACTACAGAAAATCAAAGTATCAGGGAGTTAAGCTTAGCTAGTCAGGAGGAGGTGTCTAGAGGAATGCTCCATCTCTACTCAGCTCTTGCATGGGCTTACAACGCCCCTTTGCCGCTAAACATTACCACCTATGCGATATCAGAATGCCATAGATTGACACCATCCAGATGACAACTGGGCCACAGTCAGAAAGCATGGAATAATTTAAGAGCACAGCAAATAAGTTCCAGAAAGCATCAAACTTCCCAAATAATCAGACTGGCCACTGATGCAAACAGGATATGGACTTGGGGCACAAATGACTTATCCAAGGTCATACACTGAATACAAGGCAAATGGGGGAAGGGTCCACATTAGGATCCTGAAGAGCCATCCATCACGAAGGGTCAAGATTAGGGAGTTAGGATTGGGCTGTCCAGCTGTATACACTCCTATCTGGGAGAGAGTCTAGTAAATTCACTTTGGCTTAATTGTAGTAGACATGCATAGGATTGCACTGTTAGAATCTGGTATATACAGTATTTAGGAGAAAGTCCTTTATGAACATTCAAATATTCTAATGAACAATTGTTATAAAATGCATCATTAATTAGCATGAGATGTCGGGACAACCACAAATATAAATTTACTTCAAACAACACTAGATAAAATACGTATATTGAAAGCAGGTACTGTATGTTGGAAGCTACTACCCAGGACAGCCATAAAAATAAAATAAAACTTCCCATGTTTGTAGACAGTGTGCCCCTGGGTTTCAGATGCTTGGGACTGAGAAATAAAAGATGAATATCTCCAACATAGTCTATCTGTGTTGTGATCTTCCCTGTGGCAGTTCCCTAGTTCTTGTTGGCAGACAGAATGTTGAATTAGATGGATCACTGATCTGACCCCACTTGACGGCTCTTCAATGCTTACGTGGTTTACACAATAATTCAAAACATGTGCACTGATATATTTGCTTGAAATACAGGCATAATGACAGTACTAGTGTAATGCTAGGCTTAGTAACAGTGCACCTAGTATGTGGCATCCTAATTCATAGCTTAGTTAATCTTAGAATTAGGCATACGATACAGTATAAAATAGACATTTAAACCAAGGTTGCTAAACAAACATGCCAAAATAAATTTCCACTATGTATTTGTAAAGTAATATCGAATTACTAATAAATTCATAAATACTAGGGAAGCTGTGCATGGGTAACTTGAAAATGAAGTTGAATTCATTGAATAATTTGCTCACTGTAGCAAACAGTTTACTAAAAAGCTATCATGAATGGAGATACTTTCATTTAGTTTATGTACCACAAGCAAAGAACCAACACAGTGTCAAAGGAAAGGTATTTTACTAGGATGAAATGATGTTTTATTGATATTGGGTACAAGGGTATGCACCTGAGTATGTATGTACAATGAATTATTTTTCTGTTTTTTTTCCAGTGGAAGGAAAGTCATGTCATCTTTTTTCCTGTAGCGTTTCTTTTGCAGAAAGATGTGAGTCAGCTATTCCAGTCTGGTTCAAATGATGGGCAGCCAAATTCTAAGCTGCCTGGCTCCCAGAGGAGCAGCAGTACTATCCTGTGGGGGCTGCGGGCTACTCGAGTCTCTGCTGGCTATTTTGCTGGCGGAGAAAGGAGCAGCACTGTACTGAGTTGCCCAGCCAATGTGGGGGTTCAAGATCTGGCCACTGCTGCCCCCACCCCTTGGCCAGGCCTGCCTCTCCCCTCCCCCTGCCCAGTTCTGCCCCCTCCCTGCCTCCCCCATCGCAATGGGCCTTACCACTGGCTGGTGCTGCTATAGCAGCATTGAAAGGTATAGCGCCCAACTGCTGTGGACCCAGCATGGGCGGAACTTACTCTCCCAGTGCCATAAACATGCTTTATGGCACGTTTACAATACCCAGAGCTGGCAATATGAACATATCGCCAGCGATAAGTCCCACCGATTGGGCCTGCAATGGCTTGGCTCAGTGATCACTGTTTGACAATTGGGAGTGTCTGTGGTTTCACAAGCTGCTCTTATTTCATCCTCCTTTCTTGTTAGTGTTAACTCTAATATTGGGTTAACCCGGTATGGCTAGCATTAACTATGTTTAAACGTCTTCATTTGAAAAAAAAAGAGAAGGGTGGACGAGGAAGTGCTTAGGAAAATGGTGGGCTACAGGCTCTTCCAACCAGTTTCCCTAGTGCTTTTTAAATTCAAGGAGTAGGAGGAGAAGCAGTAGCAGAGGCAGGTGGGAGACAGAGGCCGCAGCCTTCCCACCCATCCACTACCTGAGGAGACTGTCTCAAGTCGTGGTTGCGGATGGCCTCAATTTGCCATGGCAAACTGATAGGAGATTCCCAATTGCCAATCTGTTGCTTGGCACTAACTGAGAACAGCCGCTGAACCTATGTGCATGTCTGAAAAATATAATTTCCCAGATACAGACTGAGTATCCCTTATCTGGACTGCTTGGGATGGGAAGGTGTCTGGATTTCAGATTTGTCTGGATTTTTTTAATAACTGCATAAATATAATGAGAAATGAGTTCCCTTACTCTTTTCGCTGTTACCCCATTTGGGTGTCTGCTGGTCTTGTTGACATTTTTCAACCATGTCTGTATAGGCACACACCACAGGGCAGATAACAGAATTTACAGCATGTACGTACAGCATATACATGAGCACAAGACCTTCTAGTGTTCACACTACAGAAAGTTAGAAACAAGGGCAAAAATGTCTGGATTTTGGAGGTTCAGACAAGGGATCATCTACGTGTATTTAGAAACAAGCAGATGAGATCCAAAAAGCAGACTTGGTGCACTATTATCTGATGGAAAATAGTGTGTTCTCCACAGTTAGGAAAGAACTTGTTTGGAAAGTAAATCTACTGAAAAGTACTGGAAAGGAAATCTAGAGTAAATGTGAAGAAGGGCTTCTACTTGCAAGATTAATTTGCCAGCTGAAGGAATTGCCTTGGACTTCTCAAGAAAATACTTGACAAGTATCTCTATGTTTTAGGTATAGGATGTTTCATCTCCTTAACTGAAGACTGAGCTTATAGAGAAAACATCAAAAAATATTTTGATTTGTGGTTGAAAACCACAAATTATGCACAAGCGCATTTTATGAAGCACATCCACATAACGATTTCCATGAGGATGACTGTACCTGGGTTCACTTTCACATCTATGTACATTGTACACTGTTTGTACTTGCATTGAATGGAATGTGCAAACAACTAACCCCGGTCCAAACCAACAATGAACTGCACCCAGGTGTGTGTGTGCGTGTACGCACGCACGCACGCTCTGGTTCAGTTTAATGTGCTAACACCTATACAGAGAACCATAAACAGAGAAAAGAGGATGAATAAGCAGGTTGAATGGCCATGTCAGGAGAAGCAGCGTGCTTGTATTCCCGTTGTGATTCAGAGTTATCATTCCTGAGACTAGAATCAGCTTGGATAATGCAGTCAGCTTAGATGAATGTTCTGCAGTACACATCCACACAAGAGAACACATGAGCTTAAAGCAAAAAAAAAAAAAATGCCTGAGAATGATATCTGTATTAGTGCTTTTTTAAAAAAAGTTGCCATGAAAGGGTATAACTCAGAGGTGTCAATCATAAGACATGGGGAATGGATGCGGCCCATGGAAGCTCTCCCAGCACCACCATCAGCTGCTCTCAATTGCTGAGGTATGCAGAGATGTCATCACTGAAAGGCAACCCACACAATATGGGCTCTCCCATATCTTGAAAATATGATCAAGATTTGCATATTTTATCTTCTATTCGCAGCGAGTGAGTTCCTGAGGAAAAATGCTTATTTCTGGTCATGAGTCTGCTTAATGACATAACTTTCTGCATAATTACATCACTTCCGGCTGTCAGATGGCAGGCGGTAAGGACTAATGATTGAGCTGCTGGCACTGCCTGAAGCTAAGCAGGAGAATCTGTGGTTTATTTTTGGATGGGAGACAGATGCCAGGTTGTGACAAGCTTGCAGTACCTGTGGTGGCAGAACAGAGTTGCTGTGGAGCTGATTACTCACTGCAAGTGAGAGCTGTGGCGGAGTGTGTGAGAAGGCCAGGTGGCAAAAGAACGGAATACGACCTTGAGGACCTCTCCAGGCTTGACTTGCAATTGCCTGCTGAGGCTTGATGGCACGCAGCTAAAGGAGAGAACCACACTGTGAAGGCTACATCTGGGACTGAGGATTGGCGGGTCACAACAATACTGTATATTTGTAAAAAAACACATTGAAAAAATGGTGGTTTAGACTAGCCTGCTCATGTAAGCTGCCTTGGGCATTTGCTTCGGGAAAGACAAATTCTTCAAATAAATACATGGTATTCGGTCCACTGTATGAAATGCGTTTGAATCTCCTGGCCTAACTGATGCCAATTTTGAAGTAAAAAAACCCTTTCATTTTATAGATAGTAAGGCCAACATCCTTCAAGAAAGTGACTTGTAATAGATATAGGTGGAACTGCTAATGTCTCATCTCCTCTGGCTTATTCCATCCTGGTTATTATGCTGTTGAGTGCCAATACAAGGCATTAATGCAAAGAACAACAGCAACCTAAATCCCCTTGCTGAGCATTCCCCTTGCTGAGTTCTCAGATAACATGCTTACCACGCTGGTTATACAAAGAGGTCTATCAGTATCTGGTATCACTAATGACTCTGATTAGCCTATGGCACTA
This sequence comes from Lerista edwardsae, assembly GCA_029204185.1. Classification (NCBI taxonomy): domain Eukaryota; kingdom Metazoa; phylum Chordata; class Lepidosauria; order Squamata; family Scincidae; genus Lerista; species Lerista edwardsae. Next base: position 1,142,342 of record JAJKFI010000115.1, read on the forward strand.
AGATGGGATGTCTCATCTAGTTACCCAAATGAGAAGTTTTAGGTTGGAAAAAAAAAATTAGGATGCAGACATTTCAGCATTCAGCAAATTAGCATTCAAGAGATCTGTATATAGCTTTCATCCAAAGTGCCTGTTTCGGAGCAACATGCGCTTGTTGCAACTGCGCCTCAATACGTCAGCAGACTCAAAACAATGTTGGTGGCTACAGTGCTGGATTTTTTATACCCAGAAGATGGACACCTTGTCTGGATTATTAAACCCTACTTCGCAATATAAATTAAAAAACAGAGACCTATAACAAAGTAATTAAACAAACAAACAAAAACCTTTCCTGTTACCAGGCTACTTTTTTAAATGGTTTATTACATTACATAATGCTGGAAATCAATTTATTTTCTACACTCACCCATTCTGAAAAAAACTCCATCAGCTGCTTGGATTCCCTTAGCAAGAGTCATATAAGCCAAGAAGATGGTAGAACTCAGACAAGTAGAGATAGAAGCATTCCAGACTTTACATTCTTTCCTTATCACAGTTGAAAATTAGTAATTGCATCCAGTGGTCTAGCTAAATGGTCTTCTACCACCCCCACCCCCCATGATGAAATCAAATTTAATTTATGTAGTAAATAAAGAAACAAGGTTTCTGGTTAATTGGCCATAACTTTTGATAGAATACAGAAATTCTAACATGGTCCTTTCATTGCATTCAGCATTAAATTACCTTTCCAATGATATATAGCAGTGGTTCCCAAACTGTGAGTCGGGACCCACCAGTGGGTCGTGAGCCAATTTCAGGTGGGTCATGAAGCAACTAGAGCAGCCATATTGAAAATATGGGAGTATGGGCTGCTGGAAAGGGGGAGGGCTGTGTGGTTTTTGTTGCATGTGTCAAAAGTTATAAATGGACTTTTTTCTTTTGATTCATTTTGCTATTGGAAAATCTGAGAAATAACCCAAATATTGTTGCATTATCAGGAAAGCAGCAGGGTCTGGTATCACAATGATAGCGCTTCCAGCCGTGACATCACTTCTGGTGGGTCCTGGACTGACGGTCATTCTAAGAAGTGGGCCCCGGTGCTAAAAAGTTTGAGAACCACTGCATGATGATATTATTCATACATACCAAGGTTTCACAATGTTGGCACTAGTGTCAAGCTCAGCTTGTTGCTCCCCTAAAGCATGTTGTCTGGTGCCCTTACTACCCTCTGCATGCCCTTCGCTATGCCACTGATTGCATCCTATTCCTATACATGTTTACTTGGGTGTACTACAATTCCCTAAAAGACGTTTACTTCTTGGGAGGAAAGCTATGGCGAACCTAGACAACTTAATAAAAAGCCGAGGAAAGCACAGCGCCGAAGAATAGATGCTTCTGAATTATGGTGGTGGAGAAGACTCTTGAGAGTCCCCTGGACTGCAAGGAGATCTAATCGGTCAGTCCTACAGGAAGTCAAGCCCGATTGCTCCCTAGAAGGACAAATCCTGAAGCTGAAGCTCAAATACTTTGGCCACCTCATGAGAAGAGAGGACTCTTTAGAAAAGACCCTCATGCTGGGAAAGGTGGAAGGCAAAAGGAGAAGGGGGCGGCAGAGGATGAGATGGTTAGATAGTGTCACCGAAGCAATGAACATGAAATTGGGCGAACTCTGGAAGCTAGTGGAGGACAGGGAGGCCTGGCGTGCTGTGGTCCATGGGGTCACAAAGAGTCGGACATGACTTAGCAATGGAACAACAACTATTACCACAATTCCCATTCAGTTTAGTACAACATACTTCCCCACAAAGGGGCCATAGGATTGCGGCCTGAAATTTGAACTTAATTTCATTCATGGAAGTCTTGTGTTTTGAGGGGAGGGGTTTGAGGGAAGGGCAGGGAAGGGAAGGTTTGAGGGAAGGGCAGTAGATTCACGACAACAGCAGTGCACTATATAGTACTAAGCGTTTAAAGAACTGAAGATCTCAGTGGAAAAAGAGGCTGACTTCTATCAAAAGGAACAGAGTACCCATAAAAAGAAATACATCTCAGTTATGGCTTTACATCCCTCACCACCAACATGCAGTCCATTTGAAAACCACCCACTTTGAATACAGCAGTTGGAGGTCTACTGTTGGTCCATCAGTTGCAGACATATAAATGCCATAATCCAGGCCACAAACTTTATGGAAATGGGTTAGAAGAATCCTGCTGGATACTCCAGCACATAAATAGGCTTTAAAGCGTAAATGCGTTCAAGACAATATATTTAATTGCACTTTGTTTACTGTTTGGAAAGTATTTTGTTACTGAGCAATTTAAATAAATTGCCCGCATAGCACTAAGCAGAAAAGTTCACAGGTTGAGCAAGTGTTACCGCTAAGTCAGAAACAAGGTTGGGACTGAAATTCCCAACTGTAGCAAATGCTCTCACTACGACACATACAATGGCCATTCACATGAATCTGAAAACTTACAAACCTGTTTGTAAAAACAAGCCAATAATAATTCAAGAGTGGTTTGCAGAAACATAAGTTTCTCTCTCTCTCTCTCTCTCTCTCTCTCTCTCTCTCTCTCTCTCTCTCTCTCTCGGGGGTGGGGGTGGGGAGGGGAGCCTATGTAAGATAATTAACATCAGAAAATGTAATTCTCAAAAAGGAATTTGGGCCACCCAATCAAAGATTATCAGGTAACCCACAGAAAGCAATTGTTGAGGGCAAATTTACTGAGCAATAGGTATTGAAAGCCTTATCAAGAACCTCTTGTGGAATGTCCCCTGTATTTATGCTATGTAGAGAAGAACGAATGCCCTTTTGCCTCTTATGTGCTTTTACTGTTTTCATTCCTTTGGTTGAAATGGAATTAAACTTCATATGGTGAATAGAGCTAAGCTTGTTACACTGTTTTCAAAGAAATACAATTGTCTCTTACTCCAGCAAGAACTATGCCAGGTAAGAAGTGGCTCTTCTCAGAATACTGGTCACTACTTACCCACAAAGCAGTTGATCTGCATGCTGCCAAAGTCAAGAACAGTACTGTGCTCTGTTTGTATACATTTGATTTTCATTACAGATCAGAAAAGCAGCAGCGCTCATCAAATTATTCCGAATCAAGGGAGTGCTGGCTCAGAGCACAATCCTAAGCAGTGCTGGATCAGGCAGGCTGGAGGGCCTGCGCTGTATCCAGTGATGCTTTTGGGAGGCTGGAGCCTCCCCGGTGCAATGGTACATTTGTGCCCTTGCTGGAGGAGAGGGGCCAGCCTCCCCTATGGATTCCTCAGATCTGCACCTGAAAAACAGCAGGTGCAGATCCGAGGAGACCGTGCAGCCCGGTTCAGGCAGCGCAGCCTGAGGTTTTGGATTTGGCCATAAAGCCAAATCCGAAGCCCGCCCCGACCTGCCCACAGCCCACCCAGAAACATCCTTCTCCTACCCCTTCCTCCCTCATGCCAGCATGGTGCCACCCCTGTGCCAGCCGGCTTCGGCTGGTGCAAGGGAGGCACAGTGCAGGCGCACTAAGACCTACACTGCCTGCATTAGCACTGATGCGGGGGTGCCACTCGGCAACCCCGCATCGGCGCTAATGATGTAGTGTCGATGATACATTCGGGGCAGGATTGCACTGCCAGTACAGCCTTGTGGCTCACTGAAAATAGTGAGGAAAATAGCAGGGGGGAAATAGTTTTGAATTCACAGACCTCAGCAGAAACATGGCCACTAAGAAGGGAAATTTGCACTTCACATTGAGTGTGCCTTTATTCTCCCCATCTCCCACATAGGATAAGTCTGGATTCTCTTAGCATGAAAGTCGGCTACTGCACACTGGAAAGCCATCTGATGAGGCTGACCCCAACCTAAGCCCGCACATTTGCTCTTCATAGCACTAGCCCTGGGTCAGCTCTGTGCTCTGAAGAGATAAACTGGGCAAGCAAATAAGTTTTAAATGAATAAGTATGAAAAAGGGGGAAGTAATAGTAAAAGCAGAAACAAACAGGCACTTGCAATTGGATGAAAACAGGTCTTAGAAACAAATGAAAACAATGCAATTCTGAATACTGATTGAAATATAATCTTGAACAATCCTGAACATTACTGAAATACAGTCTCATCTAGAAGCACTTATATAATTGCATTTTTCTGTTCACCTTTTGCATTCCTCTAGCCTAGAAAATGGTCAGGATCCTGCAGTATACAGGTGTCAGGAAAGCAGTGACCCTGGGAGGGCTAGTAAAGCAGCAACCCCGAGTAAATTGGTGTTCTGCCTTAAGTAAGCTTGGTTAGCAAAAAACCTGACTTTTTGATTGGAAGAGTCAAGATCACCTGAGCCTCCTTACCTGATTTCTAAGCTGTTCAGATGGACTGAAATGCACAATCTCAGCAGGCGGGCAAACTAGATTCCCTGCTGCCAGACGGAGAAGATGAACAACCACAAATGGCCAGCAGATATCAACCATGTGGCCAGATGTAGGGCGCAATTCTAATCTGGAGTTAGGCCACCGTAAATCACTTGTGCCAGACCAGGATTGTTGCAAACACATTGTAAAGTGTATTTGGACCACTCTTAGGGCCTAAGAGTCCAAACTGCACCCTTGAACTGAACCTAGCAGCAGCATTGGCCCAAGGCCGCGCTGCAGCGCTCCTGCGCCAGCCAGGTTCGGCTGGTGCAAGAGTGGTTCTTAGTAGGGAGAGGGCAGGAGGGAGGGGGGAGCTGGGCAGGGGTGGGCGTGCTACAAGTTGTGCTGGCCTGGGGAGGGGGGTGCAGTTGGGATGTGGCTGTTAGGCCGCATTCAATCTTCCGTCCCCAGTCCCCCAATCTGATCTGCGTGGCTTGCTCGGAGCTGTGCCTGCAGCAGGTGCGGATCCAAGCAAGCCCATTGGGGCGGCTGATGCCTACCCTGGGGCAAAGGCACAAAAATGTCCCAGAGAGGCTCCAGCAGCCTCCTAACTTGCGCTGGATATGGCACAGACCCTCTGGCCTTGCCGTCCTGGTGGAAATTAGGATTACACCAGCGTCAGGGAGGCTGGTGCACATCCGTGTGTTGACCTCCCCGACTCTGAGAGTGTTGCAAATATCCTTAAAGGCACATTTGCAACACTCCTGGGCTGGCACAAGTGGTTTGTGCCAGGCTAACACCACGTTAGGATTGTGCCTTTAATGGTGGAAGGTTCAATTGGACTCGGTGGAGCCCCATCCCCCATTCTGGAGGTTCTGCTGAGGCAGTGGTTCCCAAGTCCTACATGGATGTTGGGACCATTGGAAGTGCTGGCGGGGGTAGGGACTGGGGCAGGCGGGGGTACCTGACAGTGCCACAGCGATCACAGTGCTATGGGCACCTCGGGTTTTTTTACCTCATCAGGGGGGGTCACGCTAGCCTCTGGCAAAGTCTGAGAGGCCCGCAACCCCGTCTGCAATCCTGCCTGATTAGGTAAGAAGCCCAATTTTTGCAAGGGCAAAGCACTTTCTTTTTTCAAAAAGAGGAAGTGCTTTGCGTGCGGAAACAGGGCTTTTTACCTTCACAGTGGGGGCTGCTGGCCTCCCAGATCTTGCCAGAGACTGGTGCGACTCCCTGATGATATACGAGCCCCCAGGGTGCCCGCAACGCTGTGATCGCTGTGACGCTGTCAGGCACCTATTCCTGGGCCACTCCTCTTAAGGGGGGAACGGCCCAGGAAATTCTCCCAATGGTGGGTCATGATTCCCAGGTTGGGAAACACTGCATTAAGGGATACACGGAACCCAGGGTAGGGGGGGGTGTTTCACCACAATAGACATAAATGGATACAGAGAGACATAATCAAATGACAGCAGGTCGCATGCAATCTAATCATTTAAAACACAGCTAAAGCTAGCAAATACAAAACTGAATTCCATTATTTTAAATTGTTATATTGCTGAAACGTTTAATTGATGTTAATATGGTGAACTACTAAGTACCATGGTTTAAATGCTCCCCAGCAGACATTGTACTCCCTCAACTAACGTCCTGGCTAGAATAAATCTCAGGCCTCACAAACAGCAGAGGAGATGGCATACTATTTGTTTCTGGGTTTGTATTTCTTCCCAGTGAAGGCAGAGCTCACATGATTGAAAGTTTCTACATACAAAAATACAATGAAATAAAACCCTGCACACAGAATTATGTGTCAGGGAAAAACCTCCTCATCTGATGTTTGTGAAAATGAGACCTTAGTACCAGATGGCTAGTCATTCAGACTGCAACCATAAAAATCCATAATTATTTTTACCAGAACTTTACTCTGGAAGTGAAGGAAGTATTACTGTTGAAGGGACGGAAGGTCCATAAATCTATAAAACCGCAATGGCTTGTATCAATCTTGTTGAACTAGGTATGCAAGTCAACCCTATGTGCTTTCATGCGCCAACTACACATTTGCAGTTTGATACACCCATTTACTCCAAAGTAATAACTCTATAACCACCCTGGGGTTCAGTTGGCTGAAAAGGAGAACAGAAATATAACATGAACGGAGGGGAATTAATTTCTCCCATTAATTCATCACTAGCTTGAACGATGTGAATACTTGCATGGTCAGCCACCAGGTGTCTAAAGCCACTTTAAAGGTACAGCATATGCCCAAAAATACATTAACATTATTAACTTCTTAAATCCAAGAGTGGAGGGGAAGGAAATGAGACCCCATCATTCCAATGGAGTGGGTTGTGGTCCCAACACAGCCCACAGGCAACACATAGGCAGCATATGTGTTGCATCAACCCAAGCCTGTCGCAAACGTGCTGGAAGGCACATCTGCACTAGCCAAAGGGGTGCTGGGACAACACAAGCACTTGCATCAACCCAAGCGCACCTGTAACGGCAGCTGGTAAGCCGGGACTTTTCAGTAAGCCGGCCAGTGCAGGGACATTTCTGGGTGGGGAAAGGCGAGAGGGGGCATTCCTATAGGAGGGGCGGCTCGGGGAGGGGATGGAGCTCTTGGGCCATTGGGACACATCCAATCCTCTGTCCCTGGGCCGTGTAGTCCCAATTCGGGAAGCTGCAGTGGGCTCGGACTTGAACCTTCTAAACAGAAGGTGCAGACCCATCAGGGCTTACCCCTGGGAAAGGGGACAAACATCCCCTTGTCCTGCAGTGACCTCCAGAAGTAGCAAACCTGTGTCGGATACAGCGCAGGTTAGTGTTTCACTGTCATTCAATCCAATCTCTATCCTCATAATCTTTCAAAAACATGAGAGAGAGATGCATATTCTGTAAATAAGCTATACATAAAAGCAACATTTATACTTAGAAACAACATTTTCATAACAGAGAAACAGAGAAGAAACATATTTTAAACAAACCACAAAATAGATACGATAATATGGCAATAAGAATTATGAGCAAAATGAACTTTCAAGTATCTGATTAGAGAAGCAAGAAGACCAAAAAGACTTGAATATATTAAATACCCCTTTTCTTTTAGAAGAGTTGTTTTGAAGATTAAAGATCTGCAATAATCAAAAATTAAATCTACATAGCACAAAGTCCAGAATGTGACCTTAAAAGCTAAACTATGATTATAATACTTTCTTATTCCATTAATGTAAGAATTGCTTCAGTGTTCAGTCAGCGTTTCAGATGTTTCAGAATTATAGCAACCTAGAAGAAAATCTATCAGCCTTAAAAGAGCCTTCAATCAGAAATGAATATCAAGGCTCAAATAATAGGCTCTAAGCAAAAAAATTTTACGGGGAAAAGGGCAAGTACTGTACCACAGTATCATCAGAGGGCCAGAGTTGTTTTCAGCAAGCAAGCAAGCAAAGAGCACACACCTAAGTGAGGAATTAAGGGGTTGGACCAGTGATGTCATTCAGGGGGAATGGACCAGAACGGGCGTTCCGGATCCTAACGGGCTCCGTGGCTGGTTCCGGGTTCCCGACAAGTGCCAATCAAGTGAGTTCCTGTTCCTAAATCATTTGAATGACACCACTGGGTTGGACCATTTGAGTTGTTGCATACATGTCAAAACACATGGCTTTATCACTTCTAGGGCTTACTAGGTTTATACTTGGAGTAGCTTACGCTACGGTGCAGTTTTCCCTGTAAAATGTTCGCTTAGTGTCTATTATTTGAGCCGTGATATTCATTTCTGATAGCAGGCTCTTTTAAGGCTGATAGATTTTCCAAGCTACAGCCTATAACTCAGCTTGGAATGTTTGCTATAACAATACAGAAGAGGAGGCCTTTTGCCATGAGTAAAACCTTTTCCTTCGAACAAAGAAACGTACAGGTTGATTATCTCTTATCTGAACTGCTTGGGATGGGAAGGTGTCCAGATTTCACATTTTTCTGGATTTTGCAATAATTGCATAAATATCATCAGAAATGCTTGCTCTTTTCACTGTTACCCATTAGGGTGTCTGCTGGCCACTTTGACATTTTTCAACAATGTCTGTATAGGCACACTCCACAGAGCCAAGAATAGAACTTACAGCCTGTAGATGGGAATGAGTACAAGACCTTCTTTCTACAGAAAGTTTTTAAAACGTCTTGGACAAATATGTCTGGATTTTGGATGTCCAGATATGGGATCATCATCCAGCTCACACCTGGGATTAATCAACAATCAATCAACTGTGTGTGTGTGTGTGTGTGTGTGTGTGTGTGTGTGTGTGTGTGTGT
>JAJKFI010000115.1:1154837-1172308 GCA_029204185.1 Lerista edwardsae
ACATACTTTACGGTGTCTAGGTTAGGATTGCACCCTGAATGAAGCGGCCATTCTGAACAGCAGGTGAGGGAGAGCGGGGAACTGATAAGGGGTGCCCGTCTCTGGCCCTACAGCCATCCAGCTGCTTCAATCAGCTCTCTGATTCTGTTCTTCCTCACTGAAAATGAGGAGGATCAGGACAGCAGCAACCCACCTCTTCATTGAGCTAAGCATCACAAGAGGCAGAACAGGGATCATGTTCTGATTCCTGGCTCCCACGTGCGGTCAAAACAGGATCACTCAGCTCCACCTTCTCCTTCTTGCCTGCCTAGCAAGCAGTCCAGAGCTCCACCACTGGGCCATCCCCATTTGCTGTCCACCCAGCTTGTGGATAGGCAGAGCATGCTAGAAGCACTCCTGAACAGAGCAAGGGGGAAGAGGTGGCAGCAGACCAACAGCCTGCCTAAAAAGTAAGAGAATGGAGAGGGTGGACTCCAGATCATTTGCTGTGCTCTATTCCTCTCCCCTCAACTTGCCCAGCCAGTTGCTTTCCTAAAGAGCTAGGCAGGGGAGGAGGCAGCAATCATTGTGGTGGGCAAGGCAGGGGGGGTGAATGCAAGGTGGTGGATCTCTGCTAACCCAGGCAGCAGGTCTACCAAGACCACCCCTGATCTACAGTAAGTGTAGGCATGCACGAGAAGGAGAATAGTTGTCCAACTACTTTTCCTGGCTTTGGAGACGCTAGAAAAAACTAGCTTCTTTTGCTTCAGGTGGATTCTTCAGCAACAAATCATTTCACAAACTTGGCACCAATGAACAGAACACACATGCTGTTGATTTGTGCCCCAAGGCTTTATCCTTTAAGGCTACAGCACCTACTAAGAATATGCTACATTTTTTAGATTTCTTAATTATCTCAGAAATTAGCAGCTGCCAGAAACAGAAGCCGAAGATGTAGACGTCATTATGTAAGCCGCAAGTTAAGTAAAATGCCTGTACTTCCTAAATTACTGTACTATCTCTACAAAAGGTATCTAATTTCCTTTAACTGCTTTTCATTGCAATGATTCTTATTAAGAGGAATTATTATTATACCAGCTATGTCTGGTTTTCTAAAGTCTGTCTTGCAGTACACTTTCAATATTAGTTATCTTAGCACTGCAGTTTTGCACAATACAAAAGCATCTATTACTTATTTTAAAAAGAGCAACTTTCCCTTCTCAAAATGGCTTAACTACAGTAACAAAAATAATATAGTGGCTAAAAGCTTCCATGCATTTATTCAATTTTCAGATGTAGAGCTTGCGCATCAGTACACCAAATACAGACACTAAAGTAGTTTTAACTTCTTTTCACCAATGATTAGGATTAGCTTGGATGTTAATTTCTGTGTTTCTCCTGAAATTAGCGCATTAGATGCAGTCAAATTCCCCCTCCCAAAATACCCAAACCTCTCATTAAAGGTAAAGTAAAGGTAAAGGTAAAGGTTTCCCCACAACCGAATGGTCTAGTTGTGACCAACTGTAGGGGGCGGTGCTCATCTCTGTTTCAAAGCCTGTAGAGCTGGCGTTTTGTCCGAGGACAAGCTTCCGTGGTCATGTGGCCGCCATGATAATACGCCGTAGTGCACAGAACGCCTTTACCTTCCCACCGAAGTGGTCCCTATTTATCTACTGGCATTTAGGTGCTTTCCAACTGCTAGGTTGGCAGGAGCTGGGACAAGCAACGGGAGCTCACTCTGTTGTGCAGTCTTGAACTCCCAACCTTCCGGTCAGAAAGCCCAGCAGCAGCGGTTTAACCCGCTGCGCCACCACATCCCATCTAGACCTCTCATTACTGAACATTTAGAGTGTTTCAGTGCTTTGCTTAGAGTTTGTTTCTTCGTTTCTTCCACCTTTACTATTTGCCCTCACTGTCCTTGGCCTCATTTGCTTGCACTGCTGCTTAATTCAATTTGCTGTGGTTACCCATGTGATTCAGTTTATGAACATCTGTAACATCATTATATCAGATGCAGCACTGAAATAACTACAAAATATTTGTTGATATTTACTGCAACCAAACTGAAGAGAGGGAACATATGGCAACAAAGGAGGAGGAGATTAACATAACAAAAGTGTGAAAAGGGGAGGTACTTTTCATGGAATCTGAAAATAAAGATATAATTGGCAGCATCCAAACTTTCACTAGGGACATGGTGGCACAGCGGGTTAAACTGCTGAGCTGCAAGCTTGCTGACCGAAAAGTTCCTAACCAGAAGTTCAAGACTGCGCAATGAGTGAGCTCCCGTCACTTGTCCTAGCTCCTGCCAACCTAGCAGTTCAAAAGCATGTAAAATGTGAGTAGATAAATAGGTACCACTTCAGTGGGAAGGTAATGGTGTTCCGCACACTTTGGTGTAAAGTCATGCCGGCCACATGACCATGGAAGCTTGTCCTCGGACAAACACCGGCTCTTCAGCTTAGAAACTGAGATGAGCACCACCCCTTACAGTCTGTCATGACTAGACCATTCGGTTGTGGGAAAATCTTTACCTTTAAACTTTCACTGCAGTGGTCCACAGTCATCATGAAGCTCCTACTGGCGGAAGAATTGTGCCTATGCAAGAACTCCTCCCATACGCAGAACAACTCTTGAGACCCCTGCTCGCTCTCGCTCGCTCTCTCTCTCTCTCTCTCTCTCTCTCTCTCTGAGCAGAAGGAGCTGCCCATGATTGTGCACTACTGCAGCAAAAGTTTTCAGTGCCATCCAATTAGCGTCATAGTTTCAGAGCACAATCCTATCTGGGAATTGGGCTGGCAGAAGTCCCTTGTGACAGTCCAGGAGTGTGGCAAATGTGCCGTAAAGCATGTTTGCCTCCTTAGGAGACAGGGAGACCAGTGTGGGAGAGGGCAGGAGGAGGATGGAGGAAAGATCGTGGCAGGGGGAAGGCAAGCCCATGGACGGACCAGCCCGGGGAGGGGAGGGGACTAGCCTCTGGCAGGTAGGCCATGTACCCATCTCTGGCCCACCAGCTTTACACGGGCCATTCAAAACTGCGCTAGCTATTTCACTGGCGCAAATTCAAGTATCCCCATAGCCGGGACATTATTCAGGGTAAGGGAATACATGGCCCCTTAGTTTGAGTTCCACCACAGCTGCCTCCTAACCGGGATAGGATCTGGCGCAGGCCAGTCTACCTGCCTGGTCCAACCCAGTTTAAGGCTGTCGGTATAGATTTGGGGATTGGATATATATGTTTTCTTTATGGGTAATTTTTTATTCAACTTTATTCATTTTATTCAATTCAACTTTATTTATTCAAGTGCCTCAAACTAATCTTGACAGTTACGAGATTACCATGACATACTGCAATTGTATTGGAAAGATCCACTTCATCTCTACCATACTCCTATGAACTCTGCAATTATTAAAGCTCCTTGCATAACTTATTCTGCGGACTGGCTTGGTTCTGACCATTATTTGTGTGTTCTGTTCTGAAAATTAAGAACAACAGTAGTTAAAAACAAAACTGATATAGGGTGTGTCATACCCAGGAAACAGTCCCTTGAATGTATCCAGTAATTCCTAGGAGAACAGTTGCCCCCGTTGTTCCATTTCAGGCACGATTCAGATAGCTAATGAATGTGTGCGACCTGAACATTTCCTAATGTGGAATAAGTTGATGCCATGCAAAAATTAAAAAAAAAATAGCAGGTTCTATCATTTCTTGTTCATCCACTCCTATAATGATTAGTGGAACGCTTCTGATAGTATTTAAGATCCTTATCTGGTTTTAATCCACCATTTGCAGAAGGACTGTGAAAGAAGACAGAACCAGAAACTTCCATTTTTTTTTTTAAACAAAGTGTTACAAAAAGGAAGGTTTCCATTAGGACCAATGTAGAGTGTGAACAGCTTTCAGGGCTGGTGAAAGTGAGTCCATGAGGATCTATTCTATACCCTTTTTATAAATATTTATGGATTAGAATTTTTTAAGAAAGCGCACAGTGTTATGTGAAAAGGACTTTTTCTTCAAGTTATCACAGTGGCTCAACAATGGTGGCTGAGCTACTTGCTGTGGAGTCCCTCTACCCAAGTCTGGGGTAACCGAGGCTTTTTGTGCTGTGAAACATTCTAAGTTTTATACAGACATTGAAAAACATACGAAAGCATCTGAAGAAGAAAAAAAGTGGATGTTTTCAAAGTATCAGTGCATTAAACAAGACGTTAGGCTAGCAGGACAGTAGAAAATTGATTGTCTGTAATGAAACTACTAGAGTCTGGCCGCATTGTTTGTTTAAGCTCTTCTCCTTTGCTTTTTATCACTGCTCATTTGTTAAAGTATGCCAGGATCAGAGGTTAATATTGTTACAGTTTCTGGCTTTTGGATGCAGCATGAAAAACACTTCTATGCATCAAAAACCTGTCTGTGAATACCCCATAGTTCCAATAGCTTTTCCCTTCCAATAGCTGCTAATCCATTTTCTATTTTGTGCTGAAGCTTTTGGTAAAATACCACCACCATAACTGCACATGTTCATCAGGTGCATTATGCATTTTATCCCATTTATCCTCATAACAACTCCAGGAGATTTAGGTTGTGAGAAATAATGGGATCTGGATGGGGAGGGTACTTCATAACCCAAACTGTACCCAAACCTCTGAACTAAATATTCAGTTCACAGAACCAAACTCTATGCCTTACACTAGCATCAGACTTGTGTTAACGTTCAGCCCAAACCCCTGTTTTACAAGACTGCATACTGTCTTCTTTGAAATGGACTTAGTTCACAGCAGTGGCCATTAACTGAGACCTAATTCTCACTTGGGAATAAAACTGTGTCTTGAATTTACCAGTTTAGTCTGTTGGTGATGGACTACTCTCTTCTGAAAATCATTTTTTAAAAAACTACTTTGTTGGGATGAAAGTTTATTTAGAACCCTTTTCCAATTTTGGCAGCTAGTTTAGTATGTAGATGTACTTCTTTCTGCCCCTGACAGCACAAAGTCAGCCGGACACTAGTTTACCATGTCAATTCTGTGTTCTTAATTAGAATTGCGTGTGTGTGTTTTATACCCATGTCTGATTAGCTATACCTGGGAGAGACTAGCCAATGAAAAGTTAATGATGTAAAAGGGGACCTATTCCCCAGGAAGTGGTGGGGGAGGACTGCCTCATTGCTTTTGCATGTCCCACATTTAATCAGCACATTCAAATATAATAGGAAGCCCCTGCCCATACCCTGGAGAGCCAACTCCAGATAGCATAGACAATATTGAACTATGGATCAACAATGTGACTCAATATAAGGCAGCTTTCTATGTTCCTAACTGGAAGGGGGGGACTTTGCTTGCTGCAAATTATTTGAGCGAGCTTAGTTTATTCCCGGTTTAAGGTTTTGGGGCAAAAGTCCATTTGGAGTCATTATTCAGCTCCAGGCATTCTTAGCTGAAACAGATTTTATAGATCACAGTCCAAATGTTGGTGGTCTCCTCTGTTTCCGTCTACTATGGGTGGTTAAAACCTCAAGAGTAGTGGGGCTTATCTTTCTGTGGTAGTACTGCTGTTTTCTCCATAGGGGAGCGACTGAAGCTACATACAGTTTCATATGCTAGTCTCAAGACTATTTTACACTGCTCACATTTTTCAGTCAGAGTTTTCACTTTATTTATTTATTTATAGGATTTTACTACTGCTTTCCTGAAAATCCAAAGCGGTGTACACAATATATAATACATTATATAAGAACATAAGAAGAGCCCCACTGGATCAGGCCAAAGGCCCATCTAGTCCAGCTTCCTGTATCTCACAGTGGCCCACCAGGTGCCTAAGGGAGTTCTGTAGACAACAAGATGCTTGCATCCTGTTGCCACTCCCTTGCACCTGGCATTATGAAGTAGCCTATTATTAATGTAAGGAGGTTGCCCAAACCATCATGGCCTATAACCTACGATGGACTTTTCCTCCAGAAATCCGTCCAGTCCTCTTTTAAAAGCATCTAGGCCAGATGCCATCACTACCTCCTGTGGCAAGGAGTTCCATAGCTTAATTACCCGCTGGGTAAAAAAGTATTTCCTTTATCTGTTTTAACTCTCCCAACCCTCAATTTCAGTGGATGCCCCCTGGTTCTGATATTGTGTGAGAGAGAAAAGAACATCCCTCTATTGACTCTATCCCTCCCATGCATAATTTTGTATGTCTCAAATCCTGCTGACCGGATATGAAATCCTGGGGATGGACAGGAGAAGACATATTGCATATGGCTTCTTTAGTCCCTGAAAGACAGAGACACTTTTGTCTGGGCTTTCTCTCTGGTCGATAAGTGGTGGTGGAGAAGCTTTCCCCTTCTGAGGCAGTTGCTGCTAAAAATAAATAAATCAAGAAATGCCCCTTTTGATACGGCTCTGGACAGCTTTATTCAGGTTCATAAGCAAACCACAGATGGGCACATAAAACATTTCAAAAATGTTCCACTATGCTAAATAATTTTAGTAATACAGCGTTAAATTATAGGCCTAGAAGACTTGGATGTTACTTCTTCTGGCTTTGTATCGGAAAGCAAATATAGAATTTTGGAGTGGGACCAAAAAGAAGATTACAGCTGCAGCAGTGGAATGTTACTGCAATTTCATTTTTATTCTTGGGATTTGGATTAACAAACATTGATAAGACGTGAATGAGTGAGCAGGCAAACATGTGTTAAAAGAAATAGTTGCCTCTAAGTTTAGTTTGAGAACCATCTTTGACCCTTTCCTGTTAGAATGAGGATGGGGATGGGAGACACATAAAAAGCCATTCAATCCACCTTTGTTGTTGTGATGATGATCTAAAAAAGGGGGGTAGGGCACATTCCACACGCTTCGAGCTTAAGGAAGAACTACTGTATATGCAACTCCAAAGCCAATTACTTTAGCCTGCAAACACTGATGGCCCAATTTACAAGAATCATTGCCTGTTATTTGTGATAATAAGCAAACTCGAAATAATAGGGAACTATAAAAATACTGAAAATTCTTCCAAATGTTTGCCTAAGCCCATGATTCAGTGACCAGGAAGAGGAAGATGGCCACCCATTTCAATCATATTTCTATATAAATACATCTTCCTTGGGAAAAAATCGTTCGGTTCTTTCTTCTATACCCCTTCAGAAATCCATACTCCATTTAGTTTTGTCCAAATATGATGCCAGAAACTTCCCCAGATGGTTAATCTTTATAGCAATACTTTGATTGAAAAACTTCATTCATTGATGTAAGTCAATTATAACTTTCTCAAGGGCCGTATGAGTGATATGGCTGCCAAGCAAGCCTGATGCAGCTCCTATTGATTCTTAAGCATCTTTTATTTCTTATACATTATTGCTCTAGCCATCATTTTTCTTCTGTTAGCTCCATATCTATCTCCTGTTCTATTTCACAGGAATAAAAAAATGTCAGGCTTCTAAAACTGGTCCTTTGCAATTTGGAATGCTTGGATGAGTCAAGGGAAAGACAAACATGTCCCCATTGTAAAAAATGAATGCCTCATTTTCTGTCCCAAGAGCTCAATGCAAGTTCCATGTGTATATACAGAAAGGAAAGAGAGACAGTGGTAGAGAATCAGTCCATGTTCCAATGTCATAGTGGAACTAATGGGATTGCTATCTACAAAAGAAATTAAACTGTTGTATTACTGGACAAACACGTTTGTTTGAAGTGATGGCTCATCTGTAATGACTGTACAAAGATTATGAGTGTGCTTCTGCACAGGAGGAGGATTTTCAACTGTTAAGGTAACTGGGTCTTATAGTTTAATGAATTCAGGTTCTTAAAACATGCAAGTACAGTATATACTGTGGCATAAGGTACATTCCTTCGCTGAAAAACTTCTCATGCAGTTAGTTCATCAAGAAGTGTGAAAAAACCGAACAAAAAAATATCCTGAAGTTTCTTGCTCTTTGAGCATTGTACAGTATATACGGACACACCTTCCCTGGAATGATTGCCCATACAACTCACTGCCCAATTTCCATTTCAAAGTATAGATTTCCTAAATATACACACCACTGCATGGAATTAGTTCGAAAGAAGTTTCACACTGAGATTGATCGGGAACTTAGGTTGGTAACTTAAAAGTACCCTTTTCCCTTTTTCAAATAAATCATGTGGAGAACTTTTCTCACCAACCTGCTTGCTTGGATCAAGGGCGTTGAATAATAGACTGCTCTGCGACCTTTCCATACAAGAAAGTACAAGTACAGCCGCATTTCACCTTTGCTAGCCAGTGGGGATGACAATATTAATGGCACCATTAGCTGGGTCCTGTATATCAGTTGCCTAAAAAAAAAGCGAACATGTACTGGCTTCATCACTCAAGAGAACAAAGCAAACAAAAGAAAATTAAGGACAAAAGGGAGATCTACACAAGTGTTCTCATACTAGCCAAGGAGTCAATGAAAGAAAGAGAACCGCTGCAGAGTTTTGCAGCAACTGTGATAGTTCAAGAGGAGTGGAAGGACTTAAGGGGGGTGAATACCTGAGCTGCTGTTGCATGGTACCCAACTTCATGGGGACTGATCTGCAAGGCAGGATGCGAGTAGCAGAGTCCTTTGCCAAGTCTGTAGCTAGTTGGAACTCTTGCTCACTTTGAGAGCACAATCCTAACCTGGAGTTAGGCCGGCACAGTCAGGCCAGCGAAGTTTGGCTGGCACAAAGGCCACTGTAAAGCAGGTTTGGACCACTCTTGGAGTCAGGGACAATGGCACACATATGTGTGGTGGCCTTTCTGACTCCAAATGTGGTCCAAATAGACTTTTATGTTGCCATTGCTGCGTTGATAGTAATGCAAGGAACTCTTGCTCACTCTGAAAGTTCTACCCAAGCATTCACAGCCAGCACATGGCCAGCTCTACACACCAATACAATGCTTCCTTCATCTTCTGACTTTTCAGTTAGTCTTCAGATTTAAGGGGAAGCTGTTCAGTATACCAGCAATTCTTCACTTTTATGGTATGGGATAAGTGGGTACTATGGGCCACTAGCATGGTTTCTTTGTCCTCTGTTTTGTTATAATCTGACCATCTTTCAGAGACTTCTGAAATGCTTCTGACAAAAACTCAACGCCTTTTGCATGCTATCCAATGCTTTTTCCTTGAGTTTTGGCTGAATCTTTTGAGTAATTTATTTTAGAAATGAACAGTAACAGCTGACTTGATCTTTTTTTATAGCTGCATTTTTCATTCACAGCGAAAGCGCCTGGAGCTTATGCAAAGCTCTTTTCATGTATTATGAATAAAAATAAATAATAAATAATGAAAAACAACAACAGCTAATGAGGCAGTTACTGTGTTCCATATTTCCATTTCCGTGTCACAGGGACAGAATTAAGGAAAATGATTTCAGAAACCGTGATACAAACTATTACTGCAAGCACCCAAAAGTTTTGCAATGATCATGAAACAGCAATTGAACAGTACCTAAAAGATCTGTAATGTATAGCAGAGTTAAAAACAGATCTTTCAATGGACCTTAATAGTTGATCAATATGGTTCTTGGAGAAATAATTACACAGGCCAACACACATTTTACTATCTTCAAAATTAGACCTATTCTTGGGTATGTTTATGTTTTCCAAAAATGGCATTAGTCTCACGTCACATCTACTTTCAGATATGGCATAGCCTTATTAGTGAATGGTTCAAGCAGCTTCCTCATGAGGAAACCAAGGCATAGGCTTCCTTATGAGGACGCTGCTTGAACCAGGGGAGCCAACTTGATCTCAACATTAGGGGTGCTGGTAGCCACACACTCCAACGTAGTCACGTACCCTGACGTAGCCACATCCACACAGCAATAAAATATGCCCCCAATGTAGCCACGCCCCTAATGTAGCCACGCCCCTTGACAAAGCCAGCCAGCCAATCAGGACTCTGGAGGATTGGCTGGCTGCCGCATCTCATTGGTTCTCCCTGCTGCTGGAGTGAGCATGCGCAGTGGCTGCGACGTGAGGCGGCCAGTGTGCTTGCTCGGGCTCTCCAGAGATTGCGAGCATGCCCATTGATCGCCTTGCATCTCAACCAGTGCGTATGCTCATGTTGCCCTCGGCTTGGCCTGTTCGCCGCTCCGCTAGGCGGGCCTGCCAGAGCACACCTGGCCCAGCAGTGAACAGGCCTAGGGCAGTTCAGTCATGGGGGTGCCGAGCTCTGTGGGAGTGCTGGTCATGGGGGATGCGGAGCACCCACAAAACATTATTGTGAGTGCCAACAGCACCTCGTCACCCACAAAGTTGGCACTACTGGCTTGAACCATTCACTAACAAGGCTATGCCATATTTCCAAAATGAGACATAACTGAGCAAAACTGAGGCTCTTTTAGGAATCAGCAGCCCAAATTTATATTAAACCACCATAAATTTTGGAAAAAAGTTTTTCTGACTCAATCTAATGTGTTAATGAGCATGACTCACTGAACATCACTTTTCCTTAAGCTAAACTGAAATAAGCACTGGGAATTACTCTCATTTTGCAGTTTATAGGTAACTAGCTTTTTGTTACCCGGCGTTGCCCGGGTAACAAAATGATCTTCCAGAGTTTGAGTTTTGCACCCCTTCTCACCCCCCATGCTGATGGGGGCCGAACCCGGACTTCAACCGCGTCAGGAGCATCGCCGCTCACCTCAGTGGCCCCAGAAACTACGGTTCCGACGCTGATTTTGGCCGTTATTGACCGTTTTCACATGGGGCCCCCTGTGTACCCCACCCCTGGGTGCACTGGGGGGCCCTGCCCCCCCGCAGTGTTTGTCACCAGGCCGCAAGGCACGTGCGTGCTGAGTTTGGCTCCAATCGCTCCAGGCGTCACAGCGGGGCATGGTGGACGCCTTGTTTCGCACCCCTTCCCACCCACCACATCGAGGGGCGCCAAATCCGAACTCCCACGGCGTCAGGAGCATCGCCACTCGCCCCTGCAACCCCAGAAACTACAGATTTGATGCCGATTTTGGCCATTTTTGACTGTTTTCACGCGGGGACCCCCCTGTACCCCCACCCCCAGGGGTGCCAGGGGGGGCCTGACCCCCACAGTGTTTGTCGCCAGGCTGCAAGGCACGTGCATGCCAGGTTTGGTGCACATCGCTCCAGGCGTTCCAGCATGGCATGGGGGAAGTTTTGTTTTGCACCCCTTCTGGCCCCCCCGTGCCGAGGGGGCCCCGAACCCAGACTCCAACCGCATCGGGCGCGTCACCGGTCGCCTCGGTGACCCCGCAAACTATGGACTCGATGCCAATTTCGCCCGTTTTCGGCCGTCTTCACTTCAGGCCCCCTACCTCGGCCCCCTGCCTCAGGCCTCGGCGACCCCGGAAACGACGGGTCTGATGCCGATTTCGTCCATTTTTGACTGTTCTCTCGCAGGGGCCCCCACGCACCCCACCCCCGGGGGCGGTAGTGGGGCCTGACCCCCGCAGATTTTGTTGCCAGGCCTCAAGGCATGCACGTGCCAAGTCGGGCGCCAATCGCTCCAGGCATCGCAGCAGGGCATGGCGGACATCTTGTTTTGCACCCCTCCCGCCCCCCACGCTGAGGGGGGCTGAACCCGGACTCCCATGGCATCGGGAGCGTCACCACTCACCTCGGCGACACCAGAAACTACAGATTCAATGTTGATTACGGCTGTTTTCAACCGATTTATGCAGGGCCCCATGCGTACCCCCACCCCGGGATCGCTGGGGGGGGGCCTGAGCCCCGCAGTATTTGTCGCCAGGCTGCAAGGCACGCGCGTGCCAGGTTTCGTGTGCATCGCTCCAGGCGTTCCAGCACGGCATGGCGGACATTTAGTTTTGCACCCCTTCTCGCCCCCCACGCCGAGGGGGGCTGAACCCGGACTTCAACAGCATCGGGAGCGTCGCCGCTCGTCCCGGCGACCCTGGAAACTATGGATTCGATGCCGATTTCGGCCGTTTTCGGCCGTCTTCACGCGGGGACCCCCGCGTACCCCCACCCCCAGGGGTGCTAGGGGCCCCCATCCCCTGCAGTGTTTATGGCCAGGCCGCTAGGCTTCCGCATGCTGAGTTTGGTGCCAATCGGTCCAGGCGTCACAGCGGGGCATGGCAGATGTCTTGTCTCGCCCCCCTTCTCGCCCCCACGTCGAGGGGGGGGCTGAACCCGGACCCCGACGGCGTCGGGAGCGTCGCCGGTCATCTCGGCGACCCTGGAAACTGTGGATTTGATGCTGATTTCGGCCGTTTTTGACCGTCTTCACGCGGGGACCCCCGCGTACCCCCACCCCCAGGGGTGCTAGGGGGCCCCGACCCCCGCAGTGCTTGTGGCCAGGCTGCTAGGCTGCCGCATGCCGAGTTTGGGGCCAGTCGGTCCAGGCGTTCCAGTAGGGCATGGCGGACGTTCTGTTTCACACCCCTTCTCTCCCCCACGTCGAGGGGGGGGGTGAACCCAGACTCCAACTGCGTCGGGAGCGTCGCCGGTCATCTCGGCGACCCCGGAAACTACGGACTCGACACCGATTTTGGCCGTTTTTGACCGTTGTCACGCGGGGACCCCCATGTACCCCCACCCCCGGGGGCGCTAGGGGGCCCCGACCCCCGCAGTGTTTGTCACCAGGCCGCAAGGTGTACGCATGCCAAGTTTCGTGCCGATCGCTCCAGGCGTTGAGGAGCCTATGCGAGACATACATACATACACACACACACACACACATACACACCCAGGCTCTTCTTTATATATATAGATGTAAAAAATGGTGAACACAAATACAGGGATGTATATAAACACATCTGAGCATGCATCAGGGCTGTTTCCTTTAAAATAGCAGTTTTTTTATACTGCATTGGAAGTTGCTTCTGACCTTCTCTTAATCACAAGTAAAGGAGATCATTGGTGTAAGGCCACTGTGTAGCAGTCATTTCCTGATGCTACTAAAATGCAGGTGTGATGTCAGAGGTCAGCCAGGTGAACACAGGCTCATGTCCATCAACAACTGACCAAGCATGGCAACCTGAGCCCCAAGGACTGGTGGCAATGGTAACATCCCAGTGTGCCACCTTCAGGCAGGATGGAATACCACATGGGGTCTAACACAGGGTTTTACCCCAGGATTCTCGGAAACCAGGCACTCCTAAAATATGACACTAGTGACCCCATGGACCACAGCATGACAGGCCTCCCTGTCCTCCACTAGCTTCTGGAGTTTGCCCAATTTCATGTTCATCGCAGTGACACTATCTAGCCATCTCATCCTCTGCCGCCCCCTTCTCCTTTTGCCTTCAATCTTTCCCAGCATGAGGGTCTTTTCTAAAGAGTCCTCTCTTCTCATGAGGTGGCCAAAGTATTTGAGCTTCAGCTTCAGCATTTGTCCTTCCAGGGAGCAATCAGGCTTGACTTCCTATAGGACTGACTGACTGGATCTCGTTGCAGTCCAGAGGACTCTCAAGAGTCTTCTCCACCACCATAATTCAAAAGCATCTATTCTTCGGCACTCTGATAATGTGACAGGTAAGAAAAGATGAGACAAAGGCAATTTGCAGCTAACAAAAGGACAGAGTACCCCAATTGCTTGTACCAGTGGACAAGTTTGGATGCTTTTTAAGGTACTAATAAGTCTTGCCTGACCAACTCTGGCATCAGGCCAGCCCAAGACGTTCTTTTACCCGAGACCAAGGACAACATGGCATACTGTACAGGCAGAGAGACGTGTATCACAATACAGAGAAAAGAAACTAAGGGCCCAATCCTATCCAACCTTCCAGCCCTTCCAGATGCAGCCATGCCAACAAGGTGTGAGCTGCATATTACAGTGAAAGTTGGATAGGATTGGGCCCTGAAGGCTCTTTCAACTAGTCATTAGATATCAGCAACTCAAAAGTTAAATCCATTGCTGCTTTTTTCTAGAACGAACAGTTATATCATTCCAGACTGTTTTCATGGGATTAATAAATATGTGGAAATCTGCCTCTCTTGGGATTCAGATATTGAAATTTGGTCTTGAATTCCCAAGCATTAAGAGGATTTCTGTGCCACCTCCTCTCCAATTCTTTTCATTGTTCAGAGCTGCAGGACCTAAAATGTCAAGCCTTACCGGAATCAATGGAGCTTGTAGTTCAATGGATTGCTCCCGGTGCCTTGCCAAGCAGAGTAATAGTTACAGTGAGTTCTGGCTGCCTATTGAAAAATGCCATTCTTGAAGGATTTACAATAATTCAGGGAAACTGTTTAACTGAAAATCAAAACTTGTACTGGATCATTGATTGTGAACACATCTACATCATTATTGTTTTTGACAAGCCTAGTCTGGGTGTTCTTAGCAAATCCGAGGCACTGCTCAATAAAGCTGCATTATTGTGCCAAACTACTTACATATATAAATAGGCATGCTAAAAAAAGTCTGAAAAAGCCTCAGATAATTCCAATGGGAACCTTCTATTGATTTAGATACCCAATATTCAATGTCTGCCAGACATGCTGTAAGGACGTGTTCATTTTTGAACCTGAAGGAACTCTTACAGTATGATGCAGACAGCTAACAACCAGAGCCTTCACAAGGCATGATCTTAAGGTATATGCCATAGAAACACTGCTAAGGATAAGCAGGGAAGGATCTGGTCAGTAGTACATGGATGGGGAACTATTTGGGATCGTGCGAGAAAAGTAGGACATAAAATAAATAACAAGCAAACACTCATCTGAATTTTGGCATAGGAAAGATTAGAGGAAAGCAAATTTCCTTTAGCAGCCCTAATAAGTATCATGACAGGGAGACTGGTATGTCATGTTCAATTGCTCCAAAAGCAAAGCTTTTTCTTAGGAGGTTTGAATGCTGGTTGTTGCAAATAACACACAAATGCTGCACAAATATTAATCCTAGAACCCCAAAGATAAATGCTGGTGGTTGCATACAGCCCTGGGTACTTCTTAAGGAAGGGATATAAAAACCAACAGGAGTAACTGGGCTTGTGACTAAGAAACTGGGCTGTGATTAGGAAATTTTTTTACTTTCTAACATTCATTTTTTTAAATGTACACTTCATAAAATAGTTAATAGCTAATACACAAGAGATTAAAGCAGAGCTCTGCACAGCTAGCTCCATCATTCAAATGGTATAAGCACAGCATACAGGCATTCATCCAATGAATGTCAGTATCAAACTCTTGCTTTCTTTTCCTTTTCACAAAGTTCAGACTAAGTGGAGACAACGATTTTGCAGGGACCAAGGATGTGAATGATGCATTTTTCACTTCGAAGTCATTAGCTTTTACATCTTCCAGTGGATGAGAAAGTGAGAGGTGAAGGACTGGATAGTACTCTGGCAGCACTATCTAGATATGAAATGAACTGTAGGCAATTGAGGAGAATCAATAAGCAATAAATCCCAAAGAATGGAACAAACTGTTATGGAACAAAGGCAATATTTGCATCTCTTTCCCCATTCTTTCCTAGTAATGTCTATTATTATAAACCATATGATGTAACAGCATCACATGAGAAGTTCCCTGCTTCTGAGAAACAACAGTAAAGTAAAATAGGAGCAGAGAAGCTTGCAATGCAATTACTGTACATCATGTCAAACCTTTTGCAATATAATCAATATGGGAAGCAGAGAGGAGACAATGGAGGTGGGCCAGCGAAGTTCCATAACATCTATTGTGCTCTTTTATGCTATTGCTTTTTTAAAGGTATATTGTCTTTAAACATTCCTTTTTGGGTGGCATCCATTGTACTACAGGTCTTGAGAGATAGAAAAAAATATGTTTTAATTCATTAGTGCCAGTCCAAATGAAGCCTCAATCCTGGAGCTAGTTCTCTACCCCTTGTCCTGAAGAAGTATTCCAGCTTCTTTTACCAGATCATGCAGGCACAAACTCAGTTGCTGGACTGGACCACAGAATTGTCTGGGCAACATTCATCTCCACATTCATCCAGATAGGAATACCCAAGCACAAGCTTCCTTCCATGTATATATTGCTCCAAGTTGGATTTTATGATTTAGGGTTTTTTTTAAATCTTTAACCAACTTTTTAAAATACAGCTTCATTACCATAACATTTCTTTTTTAAAACAAACAAAACAATCAACCATCCTGAGCATAACACTAAGGGGAACTTTTCACAACATCCATCTTTGATAATGTTCCAGACTATTTTGGATTTCTAACAATCAAATTAGCAAAAGCACAATTAAGAAGGAGCAGTTGAAGGTGTCTTGCCAATTCAATAGCTTCATGTTTTTAATCTAATTTTTTTTTAAATGTAACTGCATACAATTTTTTCTTCCTGCTTTTTAATAGCTGCTTCACAACAATATACTTATTTGAATAATTACAGAGATTGTACTCCATTGTTTAGCTATAACTGCAATTAGTGCAGCCAGCATAAAAAGAAGCATTAAGCAGGAAAAAAAAAAATCACTCATTCCATAAAAGTGTTCCTTTTGCTAAGCATGTGAACTGGAAAATCATGACTCAGCACTTGGTTTTTATGCATTGGCTAAATCCCAAGGGTTCTGCTACTGGCACACATTTACTTTTTACCATCCATTAGCTCAATATTATTCACTTGGATCAACATTGAGGTCTGAGCTAAGCTGAGCTCCTAGGTTTCAGCAGTACGGTACTATAGCTGTTTCTTGTATCTTCTACCAATAATGGAAACCAATAATGGAAACACTGGTGAATCTGGATGCACTGAAGTTGTTGCAGCAACATTAATATTACTAGCCCCTCTTGCTGGCTAATTCCCTCATGCCTTGAAGTCCCGCATCTCCTCATAATAACTGGTGATAATGTTTTTGGGTGCAACATCATACTGTGAGCTATTTGTGTCCCATATAAGACACTGCCGTAGAAGCATAAAGATCAGAATTGAAGTGGGAAGATATCAAAGTAAGGGATGAGGATACTGATCTTTTTCTTTGTCCCTTCCTTTCTTTAACTGCATGCCTCTTTTATGTTGCTTACAGCTTAATCTTACAGGCACCCTGTGCTGCCAGAAGCAAATACTTTTCCAGTAAAACTAGAATATATCTGCTAAGTAGAAAATAGCTTGTCTGACTGTTACATGGATGGCTGAGGTTGCCATTATTAGTTCAGGCAAACGGTGGACTGTAACAATAGGGTTATTGTTTGTTATTGAATGGGCACCGTGATGTGAATCGGCATCTTAATGCAAAAGATGAAGGATGAGATAAAGCAGTTTGCAAAGAAGCCTAAATATTCTTAATACTAATAATATATTCCAGTGTCTCATCACTGTCAAGCCAGGTACCATTCAATGGCACACCACTACATTGTTGGATTACTTCCAAGGACCCAACATGTCTCACAGCAAAGATGCAGAAATAAAATCCTGGGAAAATGCAGAGGCAAACATGTCTATTATGGATTTAGAATTCATAGCATGACATCTCTGTTGAGCAGTAGGAACACTATTAAACATCCAGCAAAATAACTACTACCACCACCACCACCACCACCACCACCACCACCATTATTATTATTATTATTATTATTATTATTATTATTATTATTATTAT
>JAJKFI010000115.1:1173906-1195939 GCA_029204185.1 Lerista edwardsae
AGAGAGAGAGAGAGAGAGAGAGAGAGAGAGAGAGAGAGAGAGAGAGATCTGACTTTAGATGCCCACATCTTCAAAACATCTTTATTATTTTTCTTCCTTCTTAGCCATCAAGCAGTGGGTGCCCATTGAGACTGGACCAAGAAACTTACCAGCCACTATTGAAAACCAAGGAAGGAAGGAAAGCCCACTTTCTGCAGCGTAGGTGCTACCACAATACACTTCAGCAGAGCGTGTAGCAGCCCATAGTGATGGAAACCAGCAAGGTACCAGGCTGCTATATGTCACCGTCCAGGTGCACTGATTACGTGAATTGAATTTTTCTCACTCTTGCGCATTATTTCACAATGGTGGTGGGTAAGTGTACATGTTCTTCCATCTACTTATTAATAGCCACTGCAGAAACTGCAAGATACACTACTACGTAAAATATTGCAGATCTTCTTACAGATTGCAGTGCTCCCATTTTGTCATCTTTTGCTGAAAGAGCATTCAGGAACCATTAATTGCCATGGGAGAGCATATGGAATATCAGGCTCTCTTTGAAAATATGTCTTCATTAATATTTTCCACAGGTTAGGGAGGAACTGATGGAAGCAGCAGCAAAGTCAAATGATGCTATCCCCAGGGAAGAAACAGTTCAAGAACTAAGGGTGCAGTCCTTACCAATATTCTTCTGAAGTAGAAATACTTTAAAACAGAGGTTCCCAAACTGTGGGTTGGGACCCACCAGTGGGTAGCGAGCCAATTTAAGGTGGGTTGTGAAGCACATAGAGCAGCCATATTACGGAAAGATGAGACACTAGAAAAGGGGAGGGCTGTGTCGTTGTTTTGCTTGTGTCTAGGTTGTAAATAGACTTTTTTCTTTCATTCACTTTGCTATTGGAAAATGACTGAGAAATAATGCTGATTGTTGCATTCTCAGGAAAGCAGCAGGCACTGGGGTTAAAATGATGGTACTTCCGCCCATGACCTCACTTCTGGTGGGTCCCAGACAGATTGTCATTCCAAAAAGTGGGTCCCAGTGCTAAAAGGTTGGAGAACCACTGCCTTAGCATGGCAGATCTGTAGGTTCTTTGAAGGTCAATTTAAATACAGTAAATCAATATTTATTGGTCAATTAATATACAGTAATAAATTATTGTAATAAAACACTAGGTATATAAAGATACAAACCATAAGAAATGGGAAAGACAAGGAAAGAAACATAAGAGAGGACAAGATGTGTCCACTATAGAAAACTAATGAGAAAGGCAAAAAGCTCAGAGCATAAGACTGTGTGTATCTTTTAGAAGCAGTACTTTTAGATCTCATTTGGTCCCATATTGTTTCTACAGGACTATTTCCATAGTAGAAGCAGAGTTAATGCTTTGAAACAGAAACAATTTTAGATGTAGGGTTTCTTATAAAGAAGCTAAAGGAATTAAATACTCCTTAACTTACTCAACGCTCCCTTAGGCACATCCTCAAGGCTCTCTCTCACATAGCAATTCTTTTATTGTTTTTCCTTACTGGATTAATATTTGAATATCAAGGTATTGTTTATAGGTTAATTGGAGCATATACATACACAAAGACATGTCCACTTTTTTTTTTTTTAGATTTCTGTTCTGTCACATGAAAATATTTACTTACCTCAGAAGAGCCACATATGAGTTATGTTTTTTCATGAGAACATATGTGTCTGCATTGTTATCTCAGTTTCAGACTTGGGTGTGACTTGCATGGCAACTCCTATTATTTGAAATCATAATGGAAGAAATGCATTATGCAAGCCCACGGGGCTTGTTGTTTTTTTGAATTTTAAATTGTATTGTTTTAATATTGTTTTTAAATTGTTTTTTAATGTTAACTTTGTATTTTATTGTGTTTTGTTTTGTTTTGTTGTAATGCCGCCTTGGGTGCCTTTGGGCAGAAAGGTGGGATATAAATCCAATAAATGATGATGATGATGATGATGATGATGATGATGATGATGACGATGATGTTGAACTCTTATTTTTCAGTGAGTGAAATATCTGACCTTGAATGTCAATGGCTGACTCTGATCCAAAGAGGTACTCATAGTAGTTTAATAACAACTTTAAACCAACTGAGTAATTTCATTACACAAGTGTGATTATAAACGTGCTTAGCAATTTCATGTTCTTTTCATTAGTACAAATTCCATCAATAATTTATCAGCATAAGCTATAATAACTAACAGCCCAATTCTAAGCAGCGCCAAACAGCAAGGCTGGCACAGCAGGGCTACATTCTAAGCCCAGCAGGAGACAGCAGCAGAGCAGCACCGGGCAAGGGGAGGTTTTTCCCTTGGACCTGGGTAAGCCCCAATGCAACCTGGGTAAGCCTGGTAACC
This sequence comes from Lerista edwardsae, assembly GCA_029204185.1. Classification (NCBI taxonomy): domain Eukaryota; kingdom Metazoa; phylum Chordata; class Lepidosauria; order Squamata; family Scincidae; genus Lerista; species Lerista edwardsae. The sequence goes on from JAJKFI010000115.1 coordinate 1,176,263, forward strand.
TGGGTAAGCCCCATGGGGCCAGATCGGGGTCACCTCGGCCAGGGACAGATCTTAGGATTTGGCGCTATGGCTATCGTCCATCGCTGCCCCATTATGCCTCGGGAACACCTTTGGCCATGTCCTACGCCGACTGAACGCCGGCAGCGCTCAACTGGTGCACGACTGGCATAGCGGTGCCCGAGCACCAGCATTGCTGCTTGATCCTGGTGGGTTTTATACAGATGTTTTAATATTGTTTTTATTTAAGTGTTGTAAGTCCCCTTGAATCCCCTTCATCGGGGGAAAAAGGAGGGGTAAAAATATTTTAAATAAATAAATAAGTGCTACATGAAAATTTAAGGAACAGACACCACTGAATACTTGCTGTGCTATGTGGTAGCAAGATTCAACAAACATAGTAGCTGAGGCAGAGGGCTAACAGAAAAGCCCTTCTCAGCAAATCTAGAAATCAACTGAACTCCAAGAAATAATAATAATAATAAAAAACATTAATATTCTCCCATTTCAACTCCAAAATGTGCCTTGAGCTGCGTATCCTTTCTGTTCTGTTGAGACTTGCTATTCTAGAACAAGGAATATTCCTTTGAAATAAGAGGTGTTTGCAATTCTGCATCTCAGAAAACATGAAAGAGGCATGTGCATAGGATTATTTAAGTAGCATTGGAAGTATCAGTGAAGTCTTCCAGAATAACATTTCCTTCATAATTCAATAATCTATGTTTATTATTCAAGTATTATTCTAGGCATGTTCAGGCACCATCCGGACATACATTAAACGTTCTCCAAATGATACCTACTACTTAACTCAAAGCACTGTGCAAAGGAGGTCAACAGGGTTAATACTATCCAGCACCTACACTGCGGTAAACTGGTGTCATATGTCACTGCTAAAAACACTTTCTATCGATTGATTCTACGGAGAAAAGGGCACAAAAGTAATAAGATAGATTTGAACAGCTGAAAGCTGAGAAAAGCAACATGCTCTGAAAAAGTAATTCAGCCTGGAACAACAACAGAAATAAAAGAAACCCAATATACGTTACAGGTCAATGACCTGGGAACCTGCAATAAAACAGCATACCACTTTAAAAAAAAAAAAGTTCATTTGCGCTGTAGTTAATTGCAGCAAAATAAGCTCAGCATTCTCCATGGAACAGACAAAGCAAGAACATTAACATTATGTACGAGTTTGGACCACAAATCACAAAGTATATTATCAGAATGCTATTTATTGCTGTTGTCGCTGCTAGACGCATTTAAAAGATGCTAACAAACAGCAAAAGAAAGCAATCTACATTGTTACACGGACTTATAGAATTGGCACAATCTATTTGCACACATCTGGCTAAAACGTAGACATCATGCACGCTATTTCCATTGCTTCTGAGTTTGTTTCGTCTTTTCCACAAATAAATAGTATCGAAATGGTATAGTGCAGTGGTGATCAAACTTTTTAGAGGCTGCTGTATAAATGCCAAGGAATGTGGCTGTAATAGTGATTGGGCAGCAGTGCTTTCACCTCCCACCCCCTTAGCTGCTTGCTTCACTCTTGATGCACACGGCTTGTCAGTTTTGTAAACCATGACCCACTGGTGGTTCCCAGACCCACAGTTTGAGAACCGCTGGTATAGTAGCTAAAGGCATAGAAATATGAGATAGAGATCCTTAGGTCAAATTAGACATCAATTCAGTAGATGGCCTTAAGCACTCTCTCTCAGTCCTGCACCTGGAATTTAGTGCTATGCTGAGAGCAATCTCATGGGGCCCCTTTTCTCACAGGCTTGGTGGGGGAACAATGCACATATTCCTCATGTTGGGCTGTTCCTTTGAGCATTTTGATCCTGTGACAAAATCCAGTAGAAACTAGAATGCCCTTTTACATTATTCCAATGGAAACACCTACAGTTAGTAAGCAAGTAGTTCTGTTGGGTGACAGCATGTCACTCAACAGTTCACGCTGACCCTAGTTATTTGTCTTGGTGCCACTGGGCTGCTTTTATAGGCTGTCGCTGGGAATTGACTAAAGCCATCAATCAGCCATTAGAGAGTGATAAGACCTTGTTGCTGCTATCCTGGACAATATTTGGATCAGCCCCCTGGAGAAGGAAGACTTTAAATTCAAAGTCTGAGTTCCTGAGCCACTTAGTCCCTAAAGCTCTGTCATTTCTAATAAAGAAGCAAACACCACTATTGACTTCTGTGACCTCACATAAAATTCAGTATGTCTAGCTTCTCTTCTAGGAACAAAAAGGAAACATCGCCAACATTCTAAAGCACTACTTTCAGTTTCAAAGAGCGCAAATCTGAAATTGAATAGGATAGGAATTCCCATCCTGACCCTTAACTGGCAGTGCATCTGGCATGGCGGTTTTAAAACGACCTGACTGTGAATTCCACTGCTGCAGCACAATAGACATCTGGGTTTGGGAATCAGCTTCAGCTGCTCAGTCAACATGCAAAGAGGATGCAAGATGTGAATGCAAAACTTATTTTGAAGGATGCGCCCCAAACTTCCAGTTTAACAGCAAAGCAAGGTTTTGCTAAGTGACGTATACTTTCGCTAATGATCAACCACTTACAACCATACCAGAGATGCTGTATTAAATGTTAGTCCAGTGGTTCCCAAACTTTTTAGTATCAGGACCCATGTAACAAAAAAGATTCAGTTAACCAGCTGGTCAAGCCTCTGTGGCTATAATGGTGGTTGGGCAGCAGTGCTCCACCCAAGTAGCAAGTTGTTTAACCCTTGATGCACACCGCTTAATCTACCCTGTCAGTTTTGTGAACCACCAAAAATTGTGTGGGAACCACTGTACTAGTCAATTTTACTCAGCTCATTCCATTGCAGGCTATATGCGCTACAGACCCTATATCAAATTTGGCCACTAGATGGGGCTGAAGGATCGCTTAATGACAGAATCACTTTATAACGGGGATAGAAGAATGTATTCCCATCTTAAGCGATGGACATTGTACCAAACAAAAAATAGAGGAAATAGTTCTGATAACAGAAATGCAGCTACTGGGATACATTTTGACATGGTATCTACTCAAGCTACTTGATTATCAAACATGCTAATCTACAGGAAACAGTAGTTCTGATATGACCAGCAATTAAGAAGGCCAATTCCATGCTTGGGGTCATTAAACAAGGGGTTGAGAATAAAACAGCCAATATTATCATGCCATTGTACAAATTGATGGTAAGGCCGCACCTGGAATATTGTGTGCAGTTCTGGTCGCCGCACCTCAAAAAGGACATAGTGGAGCTGGAAAAGGTGCAGAAGACAGCGACAAAAATGATTACGGGTCGGGGACACCTCCCTTATGAAGAAAGACTGCAACATTTGGGGCTCTTCAGCCTAGAAAAAAGGTGCCTGAGGGGGGATATGATTGAGACATACAAAATTATGCACGGAAGGGATAGAGTCGATAGAGGGATGTTCTTTTCCCCCTCTCAAAAAACCAGAACCAGGAGGCATCCGCTAAAACTGAGGGTTGGGAGAGTTAAAACAGATAAAAGGAAGTGCTTTTTCACCCAGTGGGTGGTTAATCTGTGGAACTCTTTGCCACAGGAGGTGGTGATGGCATCTGGTCTAGATGCCTTTAAGAAGGGATTGGACAGATTTCTGGAAGAAAAGTCCATCGTGGGCTATAGGCCATGATGGAGTGTGCAACCTCCTTACATTAGTAGTAGGTACGTCAGAGTACCAGATGCAAGGGAGTGGCAACAAGATGCAAGCGTCTTGTGTCTCGTGCCTCCCTGGGGCACCTGGTGAGCCGCTGTGAGATACAGGAAGCTGGACTAGATGGGCCTTTGGCCTGATCCAGCAGGGCTCTTCTTATGTTCTTATGACCTTTTGGAAGTAGGCTAAAGGGCTAGGCCTGGGGTCAGCAACCTATGATTTTGGAGCCGCATGTGGCTCTTTTAGCCGTCTGCTGCGGCTCTAGAGTCCAGGTGAAAGTAGCAAAGGAGGTGCCCAGCATTGGCTGCGACCGCGGGCTCGCTCTCCCTCCCGGTAGGCTGCACTGTGCTCAGGGCTGCAGGTTGGGAATCGCCCCCTTTTCTCCCCTTCCTTCCGAGCCCCCCGAGCCAGGAGCTGCTACCGAGAGCGCCTCTCCGCTCGGCACCAGTCCCGCGCTGCACGCTGCTCCGGGAAGCAGGGAGAGCGTGCTGGCAGTGGCGGCGACTGGGCTCTCGCTCGGTCCGTGGATAGCCTTGTGCAGAAGGCAACATGCGAAGCTCCAGAGCTGATCCGCCGGCTGGAAGGGTGCGTGGCTTTTTGTGTTGAATCTTCCATGTGTTTGCATTGCTTCGCACGCAGAGCTGGGATGGAGCGTGGCGGGGGGGTGGCGGCGTGCAGCAGAGAGCCGGTGGGGAAAACTTTCTGGCTCGCTCTCGGTTGGGTTGCAAAGTTGCCCCTGGTTTTGCACGCATTGGGGCAGCTCCCGCTTACAAGCATGGAAAGCGCCGGGTCTCGCAGTTGTGTATGTGTGTCCCCTGCCCATTTTCCAGGATCTTTTGCCCGGTCCCTCTTTCTGCAACGTGGAGGGATTGTTTGCATCGATGGCGTGCAAGTTGCAAAAGTTCCTGTGCACGAGCCTGGAATTCCCCCTTTTGCAAACCTAAAAATAAAAAATCCTCCACCATTTTGAAAAAAACCCAACACACCCCATAGTGGCAGCAGTGGCACGGGCAGCTGCTCGGCTCGGCTCGGCTCTGGGGTCTGCCCTGCCCGCCCATCCTGCTGCTGCTTGTCACATGTGCTCTTTGCAAGCGGGCAATCCGCCGCGTTGCCCTGCAAGGTGCAGCATGGTGGCTGGTTTTTGTTCTGCCGTTCGTTTTTTTTACGCGCGATCGGAAGGCTGTGGTGGGAGAGAAAGAAAGCTGGAGATAGCAAATGACGAATGTTGAGACCCGATTTTCAGCTGCGATAGCTCATAAGAACATAAGAAGAGCCCTGCTGGATCAGGCCAAAGGCCCATCTAGTCCAGCTTCCTGTATCTCACAGCGGCCCACAGGTGCCCCAGGGAGGCATGAGACAACAAAATGCTTGCATCCTGTTGCCACTCCCTATAGTGGGAGCATAAAGGTAAAAAAAACATAGCATAAAGGTAAAAAAAACTATATTATATATGCAGTATTATCTTCATTTTAGATGTCAAAAGGGTTTTGTGGCTCCCGAGGTTTTCTTTTCTCCAGAAAACGGGTCCAAATGGCTCTTGGAGTGTTTAAGGTTGCCTACCCCTGCTAGGCTATTAAGTAATTTACAAATCCCCCATGTAGAAGCTTCCTAAATCACATTCAGTGGCAGATGTTGCTGCAGAATGAGTTGTGTGTGTGTGTCTGCAGCTATGTAGTTTGCTGCATGGATTAGGAATTCACACACCTCTCTTTCTGAGCATTTGCTGAAAAATTACCTAGTTAGTGCAGCGCACAGCTTCAAGCAGTCACAGCTTCAATGCTGAGTATTTTGAAAAGGTTTCTGCATGGTGCCTATAAAGATGAGGCATGGTGGGGTGGTGCAGTGGGTGGCAACGGGGCGGTGATGCACAATGGCCAAACTAAACCCAATCCCCAGCGGCCCCGATTCAGGCCTGCAAAACAGCAGGCGCAGATGTGAACAGCCCCATAGGGCTGGCTGGGGCTTAACTGGGTGCAAGGGGAAAACTTCCCTCCTGCTGCTGCCTCCTAGTGGCTTTAGGATGCAGTTCTGCTGGGTCGGCCTTACTATGTTGGCGCTGCTTAGGATTGGGCTGTTAGAATAGTCTGTTTCTGGTGTCTCTTCTTCATCTCTTTTTAAACTGAGATGTCGTCTAACTTTTGGGACAAGTTAAGCTTGCAGTCTGAACTTTATACTTGGGGCAATAACCCATTTATTGTTTTAATTAATTATAGCATTTGCATACCACCTTTCTCACTGACTCTCACAACACATTGTGCTGGTGTGATGCCACTATGTCATAGCATTTTATATGCTATGCAAACTGTTTTGTGAATGACTTGTGGAGTATATAAATATTCATAATAATAATAATAATAATAATAATAATACATTCAGAATAGGGGCTAGGAATAATTATCAATGTGTCTTAATGTTTGCTTGAATTCACATGGGTGCTAAAATTGCTAAGGCTTGCTTCTGAGTGATCGTATTGCTTACTATACAATGAGAATCTAGGGGAAAAACAAGATACTATAGTTTTCAATGCTTGAGAAGGATCCAAGCAATTTTCACTGTTTGCATTTCTTTTCTGGTTGTTGTTATTGTTAACATTAAGTTTCGTTTCGTTTCATGATTATTACTGAAAATAATTTTGCCATACAGTGGAGGTGTTGAAAAAATAAGTCCTTCTGGATGGTCAAATACACTAGTCATGGCACTGGTTTCACTTCTTCTGATCTCATGAAGCCCCCTTCCCTTAAATGTAGGCCAGGGAAGGGAGTTTTGCAACATTTGCCATCCCTGTTGCAGGATATAGTCTGCTCATACAAACAATTCTTCAGCTCCAATATCTCTGTCAGAACTAGGGTGGCTTCTACTTTGCGGCAAAGTATAAAATTTATTGGCGCTTATATTTTACAATTAGAATCACAATTCCTGGGATTTGATGTGCGATGCTTTAAGATACAGGAAATGTGCACCAATTGTTGACATTTTTCCACTGACTAAAAAAGAGGTTGTAGATCACATCCACAAGCAGCAGGTCTATTTGCATACATAGGTGTGAGCTGTAATGCCTTACTTTTAGAGACAAAGGCACTCCCATTCTAGAAGACAATAATCATTTACCAATGAAGTCAATTTAGCTCTACGAGGGTGCAGAGAGAGAGTGACTGGATAAGAAACAAAACCCTTCCATGATGCCATTACAATATGAATCTGATGCTAATGCACTCACGCTGCAGTTCAATTATACTGTTCAAATCCAATTTCACGGGGTAACCTGTGTTTTTAAGCTCCTCAAGACCATATTATATATTATAGTCCAGCTGTCTGAACACTTTCAGACATTCTTTTATACTATCCTAATACATTATTGACATCAAGGGAACAGCACACATTTCATATTAAGATATTTCGTCAATACAGAAACAATGAAATCAGCAAGAGCTGGATTTTCATAACGTAAAAGATGTCACTAAGCCTGATCTTGTTTCTAAATTATTGTTACTAAGGAAAATGCAAAAAAGGTAGAAAATACTATTGAGAAAGGAGGTTTTCTGAAACTCACAAACATGTCCATCAATAATTTGTATCTTCCCTATTACATATTCCTTTCCGATCAATATCAGTATTCCTTCAGTCCTTGTCACATGGAAAAACAGAACAGAAACTGTCACTTCCAGTTAGAAAATTACCTCTACACCTTGATACAGTGCACTGAACAAGAAGGGCACATGTAGCATTAATGGCTCAATCCTACGGGGGCTTGCCACTGGCAGAATGCTTGCTGCACCAGTGATGACCACTTTACAGCAGTCGTAAAACAGCCACCAGTGCTGCACGCTGCCTGCCTGCTGGTGGGCAGCTGAGGATCAGCCAACTAAGGTAGGCCCGTGGGGAATATGGGACGGGTTAGCGGAATGCCAGAGTGAACAGGAAGGGGGTGGGCAGAATGGGACAATGATAGGGGTGGAAAGGTGGGCAGATCGGGCTGAGGAAGGGTACGGGTTCAGCAACGATTATAGAGCTGGCACAGGTCTGAATTGACCCCGTGGCAGCTGCTGTGGCTTACCCTGGGGCAGGGAACACATCTTCTCTTACCCTGAGGAGCCAAAACATGCCAACACTCCCCTTGGGATAAAGCAGTGGCTACAATGTTGCTGTATCATAGCACAGGGATGGGGTGACAGGACCACTGTGTCCTAGACAAATCTGTCTCAGTCAAATGTCTCAGCACTGGACATTTGCATGCATTGGTATGTCCAAATATCCTGGACATTTGTGTCTCAATATATGTAATTTATATTTTATGTACATTTTTATTTTTTTAAACACAAAAGTAGGGTTAAGGTTAGGGCTGGGATATGAGGCTTAGTATACACAACATGGGGTTTGTTGCCCAGTTATAGTGGGATGCAAATCAAGTTATTTTTACTAGTATGTGGAAAGGGGCTGCCATGCAAAAAGCCTGGGCCTATTGAATTTGAGCCAGCTGTATACCAGATGTGGCATTAAGTTGGTTAGGAATAAAGACCTCTGGCTCTGTGCCAGTTCTTTTGTCCACAGTAAGAATAAGAGGCAGGGACTTAGCAATGGTTAGCCCAAAACCTTACTCTAAAATTCCAATATGGATGGAAGGCAATGGTCCAGTTTGAATGACACTTTCAAGTTGAATCAGCCTCGCGTGTTCCATGACGTGAATGCTTACGGTGCACACACACATGCTGCCCCCTCTTCTCACTTGCCTCACTTTCCGCTTGTCAAAGAAAACCTTCTCACTTCTCACAAGTTAGTGGAGATTGCAGCATCAGTTTTATTTGGGTTTCTGATTTACAGTATGTAAAGAGTGATTACCAGAAGGGTCTCCGCTTCAAATACAAATCACATAGCTTATATACTTTTCAAGCAAAGAAAAACGTATAGAAAGAAAAACACACAAGAAAAACTACCTCAAGGTTTTACAGACTTTGCATATTTTTTTTATCTTATAGAACACTTTGGATTGTCTACATGCTTTTGTTCTTAAAACTAAGGTCAATTTATAGCCTCTTTATCTGGGCACAGGCCACATATTTTACATGTTTAGAAATAAAGCCAAGTGCCAACTAGTGCCAGTATTTTATTTATTTTTATTTCTGCTAATAAATTAAATGTAATAACTCAATTTAGTTTCTTAAAATCGTTAGGGATTTCTTTCACACTCTTCAGTCTCCCTCATCTTGGTGGGAGAGGCTGTTTGGATAAATCAATTCCAACCCTCCCCATTCTGAGGCCTAAATAACTGGGAACTAAATAACTGGGAACTGACAGAACAGCAAAAATCCTTCTTCTGGTGTCTTTTTCAGACAGCCATTGTCAGGGTTTGACCCTCTCACCCTAGTATGTGGCCCACCCCCTTTCGGCTAAGGAGATAGTTCCATTCTTCATAATAGCTTCTGCTTTGTAGGCTAGTAATTCTCCACCTTTCATCCTTAGCCAAACTGTGATGCAGTAGTCTACAGTTGTTTCCACAGAATGGCTCAGAAAATTGGATTCTGATTCTCTTACTCAACTACTATAAGGCCTAATGACCTGCTTTGAAAAAGAAAGCTGAGATTCTCAGGAAACAAGTGGATGTTGTGCTCATATGAAGATTAACAGTTACATTCACACATTAAACACTAAAACACTATGATACCATCATCAGAGGATAACACTTCACTTCTTTAAACATTGCTTTTCAACTTATTTGTGTTAAGCAGCACATTATTTTAATGCACAGTTTCCCAACCTGAGGATCACATACCCCAAGGGGTTGTGAGCCAAATTTTACAGGGTCCCAGAGAGCTGGGGCACCGCCAACTTGAAAAGCTGGAGGCTGGAACTACTTGAAAGCTTCCATCTTGAAAGGCAAGCTATGCGATGGGTGAGAAAGGGCAGTGGGATAGAGTGAGAACCTGTGGTTTTTCTACTGTGTTGCGTTGTCTTCAATAGTTCTCCATATGGAAGAGGAGTGCAGTTTCCTTGAGGTGCCAATCAGTTAACAAGAAGCTGTGTGCAATACTTCCTCATGGTTGTGGGCGAGAGGTTCTGCTGGCCTACCTCATAGCCGCCCAATTGATTGCCTAGCACAAGGTTGTCACTTCCTGCTTTCTGACATAACTTCCTGCTTCATAACATCACTTCTAGCTCCAGGTCTTGGGGAAGGGGTCCTGATAGGTTGTTGTACCTAAAAAAGGGGTTGCGGTTTTAAAAAGTTTGGGAACCATGGTTTTAATTGTTATAGAGGTCAGCCTACACAGCGTCTTAGGGCCCAAGCCTATCCAACTTTCCAGTGCCAGTGCAGCTGCAACGCAGAACTGAGGAAAAGGAACAAATGTTCCCTTACCTGGAAGAGGCCTCCATGACTGCCCCCTACCGCAGGAAGCAACATACACCACATTACAATGGCTGCACGAGCCCTGGAAAGTTGGATAGGATTTGGCCCTTAGTTTGAACCCTTCCTGTACGACTATAGTATAGGATTGCCAATAAGGAAATGGAAAAACTGGAATGTGTAAAAGGCTTTCAAATTGAAGACATTACAGGTAAGGAATATTCTTACAATTTCACTTGAGAACCATTTTTATTTGTTAGCCTGCTTGAAATCTATTTCAATCAACTTACAATCTTGTTCCTCTGTCACACCACTATTTCATCTGAATAAAGGTTTGTAGTCAGCACGCATAGTAATAACTCAGTTTGACAAAGATATACTTTGATCTTCTGAATTGTTATTAAAAATGTAAATGTTCAATTTGCACCAGAAATCTAAATGGAAATAGACGATAATTAGATTCTTGCCTCAAAGTGTTCACCTTTTATTCAAATGTAACAACAACGAATTTGGCATCAAGGCAGCATAAATGCTTTCCTTTTTGGAGAGCACCATATGGGTTTTGTATTCTCAGAAGACAAGGAAAGGCAACAGTTATGCATGTATCGCCAAGGTCGCATGCACTTCCATAAACATTAGTCTAAAACATGCAGTGTTTTAGACTTTGAGGGCCCTGCTAATTAAATAAAACACAAATGAACCTGTTAATGAAGCATTACTCAAATACAAACAGAATTGCTTTGCCGTTACTGGATGCATATCTACAGAGCCCAATTGCAATATCGCTTAGAAGGCTACAACAGAAAAGAGTGCCTGTCTCTGATCACTTTATGATAAGTTAAGTGTGGGTTTGCAAGTATGGCACAGGTCAACAGCACAATCTATCTTTACAAAAAGAAAAAAAATTCCACTTCCCTATAAATGGTAACCGAACGTCTGCTTATACAGTATCAAAAGCTCATTTGTATAAAAGGAAATAAATTGCACGTGCCTTGCTATCATCCAGTTTTCCCATCCGCTGATCTGACTCAGCCCGAGGGAAGAAAAGTGCATTTTGTTTTACTAAACACATTCCTTTAATTAGCAATCCTTAAAAAAAAGCTTCTTACCATGGCAACACAGCAGCAAGCACTCTACAGGGACTTAGAACAGAGTACTATCTATTAGCTCTAAATAAGACCTCCTCCCTGCCCTTGGAACTCCTGGAAGTGTAATTAATCACTTCCATTTTGCATTTTTTCACCTGGCTTCAGGGTGAAATGAAAGGTCTTATCTCAGATTGAATGGATACTAATCTGAACCCCCTGGAGAATGCCTGCAGCCACACTGCCATGGTTAGATGGGTTGTTGTTGTTGTTTAAAAACAAAAACTGACTGCTAATTAAAAGAACATCTTTATTTTTAAAATGGATTTGATTTAACACTGTTTTTGGCATCCGTGAGGGTCCTGGAACGGAATTCTCATGGATAAAAAGGCCTCACTTGTATTTAATAGTAATTTTATCAAATTGTATTTTACATTTTATAACTTAAGGATCTTCAAAAGCTATATGCCCATTTAAGTCCATTTTTCCAAGATCAGGTAATACACACATCCATTATTCTACTTTTAAGACAACTGGGGAACAGAAGACAACAAGTACAGTCTGCATTTCTAATTGGGACCTTGGCAAAACAACCATGGGCATCTGTGTTTCATCTACTGGCTGAGAGTGCAATCCTAAACTGGAGTTAGGCCAGCATAAGCTAAGTCAGCAAAGTTTGGCCAGCACAAGGGCCATAAAGCGTGTTTGGACTACTCTTGGAGTCAGGGAGGTTGGTGCACATCTGTGTGCTGGCATCTCTGACTCCAAGAGTGGTCCAAACATACTTTACGGTGGCCCCTGTGCTGGCCAAACTTTAATCAATAACTGTCAGCCAAGCCCTGTTCATATTATATGTGCACTGGAAAGAGTATGAAGACAAGGGGAACAAGATTCTGAACTCGACCCCTGCTCCTAAAATCTAAATGTCTGAACAGTCTATATGCATGCAATTGTTAGGGTGGTGTTTTTTTTTTTAATTGAAAACAGCTTTTTGGGCTTTAACAATCGCCTTTTGATGGTTAAAATATCTGAATAAAAACACAAAACACCACATTTGGGTGTTTAAAAATTAAAATGACTACTTTTCCAATTAGAAATACTGTGGCTGCATCTGCTGACACTATATCACCTGTATCATCTGCCTAGTAAATACTATGAGCTTATCTGAGCTGAAGCTCAGCCCATTAATTTATGAAGTGTCAGCAAAGTAAGGAATATATTTCTTTACAACTGAGATCTCAAACATACATCTAGGATTTCAGAAATAAACTATAGCAAAAGTTATGGTGTCCATGCAGATCCAAGCCCTAGCATTTTTGCTTTTAGAATTAGCTATGAGTAATCATCGCATCACTGTCCCTCCCACCCTGCCTTTATATGTATACAGACATCACACCTACAGTGAATATCAATGAAGACTCCTTTCATTTATCCCTGAACAGAAGTTGTGTGGAGAAGCTAGTATTAAAAACTGTCGAATGTACAATCTTGTTTTAGGATTGGACATCTTACTTAAAGACTTAACACATCAAGAGTATTAACATTATTCATTGCAGGTCACTTGCCAGACATTTCTGAATATCTACCGGTAGCTGTTGGTAGTAATTTGTTGGAGTAAGCTTCAACAGTGCTATTTTGGCTTTTTCTGAGGCTTTAGACAAATGTTGTTTCTGTGTGCATCATGGTATCCCAGGAATTTCAGTGCTTGTTAGATCCATGATTCTAGAATAATTATGTTGTGTGGTTTTTTTTCTGCCATCGTAATTAATCACTAGAATTAATCACTAGAAATGACAGTGCAACAAATGAGATAGGATTTCTGCTGCACAGATATCACCTGTACAGTATAAACATTTTGCTCTTACATTTCCAGGTTTAAAAACACAGGATTTCCCCCCTGATCATATACACTAATGGCCCAATATTATCCTTCTTCCACCATGCCTGCTGGTGCAGCCACATCAAAAAAACAGGCATACTGTATCCAGCTGGGGCGGGGGTGGGAGTGGAGGAACAGAGGGCTTCTGAAGTGAAAGGGGATTTAAATCCCCTTTTCTCTCTGTAAGCCTAGTCCTCAATGGGTCTCCTTGGAGCTGTGCCAGCTTGTTAGCTGGCACAAGTCCAAGGAGAGAAAGGGAGTGGGGAGGCTCAAAAAAGAGGGGATAGAATCTGGTGTGCATCAAGTCCACCTCCTCCCACAGCATCCCTGTCTTTGTTACTCCAACCTTCCTGCCCATTTGCCCCACCCCCACTAAATGGCTACATTGTGGCAGCAAGCCCAAAATAGCTGCCAATGGAGAGCTGCACATTCCGCCAGCAGCCATTTTATGACAGCGATACTCTGTTCTACTGTCATAAATGTCTGAGCCAAGACTGCCCAATCCCATATAGGATTGGGCTGTCCGGCACAATTGGCAACACACAATTTGAAATGAAAATAGCTAATCTTTACTAATTTCGATGTGTCAAACACTAAAATGACCATGAAATATGTTGATTGGCTTTAATTTAGGAAAACCTGCAAGCAAAAGGGCAGAAAGAAGTAGACATTTACCACTATGTGTCTATGCAACTGACTATTACAGAGCTCTTACAAACGGTAGCCAATTTTGCATTTTCATTGTCATATTTGTATTTAGCACCTCAAAATCCACAAGAAACGAACAATTTAATCTTGTGGGCATGCCCTTGTAAAAATATGTTGTCCAGTGTTATCTAAGAACAAGCCCCATTAAACACAATTGGACTTTCCTTCAAGCGAAGTTAAGCTTTCAGAGAGCATTACACAATATCAGTGCATATTGTAGACCCCAACCCTACACAGTATTAACTGGTGTGGAAAGATGAAATAATATCTGAACTGCTGAACCAACGGTATTATGTTGGCCAAGTTTCCTAGGCAATATGGGTGCATTCCAGTAGTGTCAGCCTACCGGTACGCTGGGCGTGTCTTCCGGGTGAGCGGCAGCATGATCGCTGCATTCTGTTGCGTAACAGCGAAAGCCTGCCCGCTGCAGCGGAAGACACGCCCAGCGTACCGGTAGGCTGACACTACTGGTGCATTCCTTCCTTTTCATTTTTTCTGGAGCCCTACAGAACAATTCCCCAAGGTGGGGTATTGTTCTAAGGCTGCAAAAGGGTTTTGGAATTTCCCTACCCTACTCTACTTCATATTAGCTTAGCTCTAATTTTGAAACAAGTACATTTCTTCATACATATTTTAGAAAATTGTAGTGAAAAAAGGAACTGAGTGAATATGGCATCACTGGCTAACAAAACTGATTGCTTTACTAAGAATAAGGAACCCTGAATAAGGGCACAAATGTCCATTCCCAGCCTGCGCTGCCCTGATTCAGGCCATGTGGTGATTTTGGACCTGTGTCTGCTATATAGCGGGCACAGATCCAAGTAGCCCATGGGGTGGCTGGAGCCTACCCTAGTGCAAGGGGAAGAACAGGCCCTTGCCCCGTGATGGCTCCAGCCTGTTCCCAAACTGTGCTGGATTCAGCACAAGCCCGCTGGCCTGCCTGTTCTAGCACAGTTTAGGATTGTACTCTCAAAGGGACTGAAAGGTCAGAAGAAAAGGCGAAGTAGGCATCCCTGCATTCTCTCTACAGGATGCTGCAATTTAAATGACTGAAGCTAGCTTGTACAGATGTGCACCTAGCAATTTTGGAGTTCTGAAACAGGTAGGCAAACAGGTAGTGACGTAGGTGAACATCACTGCTTTGAAAATTGGTGGGATCATATAACCTCTTGGTCTGCCAGATCAATACTAGAGAGTGAAACAGAGTTTCTGTATTTAAAACGATTTTTTGTTTTCTGTAGAGAATTAAGAATTTTCAAGTAACCATACTGAGATCGTATTTTTCTAAATCCTTTTTAAGTTAATCTGACAAAGGTTTTCAAGGCATGTACAAGAATAAGACAGACTCTTGTTTCCTCCAATTCTTCTGGTCCAATGGAAGCAAGAGAAGGATTACAAGGACACTTAGGATCTTTACTTTAAAACTATAAATAGTGGGCACAGACATGGATGGCATCAGAAATACGTCACAGACTGGCTGAGGGCCCATGGATGCCTCAAATGTTGAAGAAAGAGATGGAACGCTAATATTAGGGATATGATGATTTACGTTTTATTATGTTGGTTGTGAACAGCCAGAAGTGCCAGGTTTTGTTACCTAGGGAAAGGTGATATATAAATCTGTGAATAAATAAGTAAAATAAATACATCATGGAAAATGTAGATGCCATGTGCAGTGATGCAAGGATCCACAGGCAGTTGTGGAACAGAATCCAGTGTATCTGACTGGATTGTGGCAAGGGTCAGAACGTCTTCAACCACAAATTCTCCAAAGACTGTGGTGAATGTGCTGTATAGGTTTCAGCTTGTCCAGACGCTTCCAGACCCTAAAGTGGGCTTACTTCCATGAGGGCATGCATAGGACTGCAGCCTAAATGTTTCCCCCCCCCCAAAAGCCTAGAGAACATTCGGCAGGTTTGTCTGGTACACTTGAATTAATTATGAATAGGAACCAGAGGGTACTCCTCAGCTCTACCCACGGAGCCACTTTCAAAAGAAATCTCCATAACAGAAAATCAATGGAGAAACTCACTTCACGCTGACACTTCCTCAACCAACAAGACCAAGGAACAACCATCCAAAGCTTCGCAGGCTAGAAACTCAAATACGCAGCAGCCATAAGCGAGTGGATTTGGGACTGCAGCACTTAATAAAAGTTGGCAAACAATAATGTGGAAGGCGTTTGCACTGCATATTTGCAGAATGTCATGTGCATTCATAGCTATATGTTTACCCATCAATGTATTTCAATGCAAATATCCTATTTTCAGCCCAACCCACTGTAGCTCCCCACAGGGAGAAGCAGCACCACCAATGTGGCATCTGCTGTATCCCATGGGGGAGTTTGGCATGTTGAGGCTTCCTCTGGGTAGGGGGACATTTTGTTTCCTTGCCATGTCGTAAGCCCTCACTGCCATCGCTGAGTCACAAGTCCACACTGACCCATGAGGGTGGATCAGACCTGGCAAGGGGGTTAGGATCTGGCAGCCGGTTCTGCTGAAACAGCCTCCTTCTCCACCCTGGCTCCTTCCCCATCTCCTCCCTGTTCCGCCCACTCTCTGCCATGTTCCACCCCTACCTACCTCCAGCCCCCTGCGTGACTTTATCTGCAACCATCAGCAAAGCTACCATTAGAGCTGTCTGCGGGTGGTGGTGGTGAAGAGACTGCTTTCTGTGCAGGTGCAATGCAGTGTACTATATTGCTGGCTATTTTCTCCGCATGTGGCTCCCAAATGTATGAGTACATTTTTCATTGCTAATTCAAGTGCTACAGAGAGAGTCCTGGCACAGCGCACTTGTGCTAACAAATACTTCAGGTCAAAAAGTTGGTGCCTAGCTCATCCTCTGTGCTCACAAACAAGGTGAGCTCCCAGCTCCTAATTAAAGTGAAATGAGGGAAATGGTCATCTCATTTTTTTTATTATTTTTTGCACTGCTGACACAAACTGTTCTATGTGTCAGCTGCTGGCTAGTTAGAATATTGTCTGACCTGTCTGAAATAATATAAGTCTCCAGAACAGTTAGTCAGCTAGCTCAAGTTGCGCGGCCTTACAGTTCCCTGATTTGCTTGGCAGCAGTTTTGTTTTGCAATATTTGCCAGGACACATTGTTGGGGTTGCAATTATGTCTGTACTACTTTTGGTGTAGCTTGCAACTGTGCATTCATTTATTTGTCCGATTTCTGAAGAATGGGTTGCCATTTAATCCACCAATTAGTTTTAGTCAGAACACTCAGATTTATTCTGTTTTGTGATTAGGATTGTCAACCATCCAGGACTGGCCTCAAGTCCCTAGGAATAAGCATCACTCTTCAGGTTACTACTAAAGTAATCCTGGAGAATTTAACAGGGTCTCCTTGGTTTTGTGACATGTCATTCTGGAAGGGGGATATTTGTCAATATTTATCACTACTCTCCTTATCCTACTTTTCTTCTTGTTAGTATTTTCTAGAAAGTATTACAGGTGGTATGGTTTCTCACTTCCCCAACAATTCCTATGGTTTAGTAGTTTTAATTTTGCTTTCACATCTAGTTCCTTTAGAGCCCAATCCTATGCATTTCTATTCAGAAGTAATTGCCATTATAGTAATTGGGCTTATTCCCATGTAAGTGTGGATAGGATTGCAGCTTCAGTATGCTCAAGATTGTGATTTTTCTGTCTGTATTCTCTTGTAAAATAATTCCCAGGCTGTGCTCAAGAATAGAAGGTTATTGTAGGTCAGAAATGGAGAGAATTAAGAACATAAAAAGAGCCAAATGCCCATCTAGTCCAGCTTCCTGTATCTCACAGTGGTCCACAGTGGTGCCTAGGGGAGTTCAGTAGACAACAAGATGTTTGCATCCTGTTGGCACTCCCTTGCACCTGGCATTCTGAAGTAGCCTACTATTAATGTAAGGAGGTTGCACCACCCATCATGGCCTATAGCCCACGATGGACTTTTCCTCCAGAAATCCTTCCAGTCCCCTTTTAAAGGCATCTAGGCCAGATGCCATCACCAAGTCCTGTGGCAAGGAGTTCCATAGCTTAATTACCCGCTGGGTAAAAAAAGTATTTCCTTTTATCTGTTTTAATTCTCCCAACCCTCCATTTCAGTGGATGCCCCCTGGTTCTGGTACTGTGAGAGAGGAAAAAGAACATCCCTCTATTGACTCTATCCCTCCTGTGCATAATTTTATATGTCTCAATCATGTCCCCCTTCAAGTGCCTTTTTTCCAGACTGAAGAGCCCCAAACGCTGCAGTCTTTCTTCATAAGAGGTGCCTCAGCCCCGTAATAATTTTTGTCACTCTCTTCTGCACCTTTTCCATTTCCATTATGTCCTTTTTGAGATGTGGTGACCAGAACTGTACGCAATACTCTAAATGTGGCCTTACCATTGATTTGCACAATGGTATAATAATGTTGGCCGTTTTATTGTCAACCCCTTTTTTAATTACCCCAAGCATGGAATTGGCCTTCTTCACCACCACCACACAGTAGGTCGACACCTTCATTGAGTTGTCCACCAGAACCCCAAGATCTCTCTCTTGAGCTGTCACAGACAGCTCAGAACCCATTAGCCTATAGGTGAAGTTTTGATTTTTTGCCCCACTTTACACTTGTCTACGTTGAAACGCATCTACCATTTTGCTGCCCATTCCCCCAACTTGGAGAGATCCTTCTGGAGCTCTTCACAATCCCCTCTGGTCTTCACCACCCGGAAAAGTTTTGTGTCATCTGCAAACCTGGCCACTGCGCTACTTATGCCAGTCTCCAGGTCATTTATGTTCTTTTTTATTCTCATCATTTGGGCAAGACTTCCATTTACGGAAGGAAGCTTCCTTGCTCTTTACGGCTTCTCTCACTTTATTCATCAGCCATGCAGGCACCCTCCTGGACCTAGTCGAGTCCTTCCTTCTTTGTGGTACACACTTCGGCTGAGCATAGTCATTCAGCACATCAAGGAATCCGGTCTCTCTTTCTTGACCAGAGCACCAGTTGACCCAGTCAATATGATAATTGAAGTCCCCCATGATTACAACCCTTTCTTTCTTGGTCACCCCCTTGATTTGTTTCCTCATTTTAAGTTCCCCTTCACGTTTTTGATCCGGAGGACAATAGCACCCCCCCCCACTATTACATTGTTCTTTTGTCCTGATAGTTTAACCCAAAGTGATTCTATGGTAGAGTCAGGCCCACCTTCAATTTCTACTCTGCTGGATTCTATCCCTTCTTTGACATAGATGGCCACCCCACCGCCAACACACCCTTCCCTGTCCCTCCAATAGAATTATGCTTGTTGACTCACTAGAGAGGGAATGAATAGCACTATCCCTTCTCTGTATCTGGCTCAAGTAGTCTTGGAATCTCATGAATATTTCTAGCTGTGTCCCTCAGATTTCTAGCTGTGTCCCTCTGTAATATACCTGCATAAACATAAAGGTAGGCTGGGATACAGAAAACACCACACCAAGCAGCCACAGGAGACTGGAAGAAAACAAAAGCTGTAAATAAATTTCAGTTTCCTCAAGCAAAAGCATCATAAAGCTTCCGATATGCCAAGTCACCAGCTGATACTATCCATCTACTGCTTTGTTAGGAACAAAACTAGGGAAAAAACCTTTACATGGTTTTTGTTTTTTTTTTACATCCACAGGCATTTTGCTAATAAATCCTCACCATGCCCCAGTACAGTGAAGGCAAACGTATTTTTCATTTCAGAAAGGGAATAAGACACAGAGGATTTGACTGTGGACATGCAGCTAAATGATGGATGGCTATTGCTGGGCAACGCAAGGGCATATTCAGACTGGACATTTTTAGAAGATTAGATGTGTTTATTCAATACATTCAGCCTCCACAGTTTTCACCTCAGATGGCACCTAGCCTGTGCTGGCTGCAAGATGAGTGCTTCTCTGTAGTGTGAGGTTACCCATTTCATCTTTTTAAGGAGTATTTGTTGTGTATTTGTGTAAATAGTAGCAGAGTTGGGGGCTTGGAGACC
>JAJKFI010000115.1:1195949-1219119 GCA_029204185.1 Lerista edwardsae
ATGCCAGTTTCTACCAGTTCTGGACTGTGAGATGTGAAACTGCAACAGTATTTCCAGTGATGTCATGCAGGGGGAACACGGGGGAACTCAGTTCCACTAGTTAAAATTAGGGCTGACTCCGCCCACTTCACTCTCCCCCCTCCCCCCTCCCAATTCCTCTGCAAAGAGCTTTTCTTCTTGGTTGGCCAGCACTCAGAGGGTTAAAGGGAGCGACTCCGGATTCCTAGGGGGGCGAAGGCAGTGATGTCATTCAGGGGGAACGGACCAGATCAGATGTCATTCAGGCGTTGTGGATGCTAACGGGCTCCGTGGTTGGTTCCAGGTTCCCGACAAGTGCCAATCAAAAGTGAGTTCCTGTTCCTAAATCATTTAAATGACACCACTGAGTATTTCCATGAAGCCCCCAAAGTGAGAAAACAGGAGTCTTCTGGATAAACACACCCAACAAAGTGGCACCTCTGTTTAATAATAGCACTTTGTACCCAGCATTGAATAATGCTCCAAAAATGTGCCTTCCACTGGTATCCACACCAGAAATGTTCCGCTGCAGTGGTGCCAGAGAATCATCACAAACCTAGGCAGCATCAGGGATTAGCTAGGCCAGACACTGGCTGAGGGTCCACATTCTCTTACCAACCCGATGCCCCCAAGTTTGATAAGATAGAGCAGAGGCAGATGTAAGGGAGGACAGAGCTCTAAGTTTTGCAAGAAGCCTTACCTTGCAGTGGAAATCACTCCTCTCCTGCACCGTTTTAGCCAATCCTCACAGGGAAAAGCAACATCTTGGCGTTGCTTACTGGCTACAGCAGCAAGGGAGAGGAGGGATTTACATGACAGGGTAAGGCTTCTTGCAACACTTAGAGCTTTGCCCTCCCTGTAGATCTGCCTCTGAGGTAGAGTCATGCTTTGCCGCCTTTAGACTTTCACAACTCTATATTCAAGTCACACTTACAAATCTAGACTCGAAATGGAACTCAGCTTTGATGCTTCATTGGTGACTTTTGTCTGTCAGCCTCACCTATCTCACAAGGTTGTTGTGCAGACAAGAGAAGGAGAAGAACATCACCCTGAGCTCCTTGGATTCTATACATTTTTGTTGGTTTCCATTATTGCAAGACTCCCTCTAGAAAGCTGAAAAGCTTTCTAAAGTTGTATGATAAAGGAAGTTATATGATGGAGTAAATCCACAGTTTAAGAGACTAATGGGGGGAAGGGGTGTCTATTAATGCGGAATATCTTAAATCTGAAAGATTTAAGTCAACAGTCATGTGTGTGCAAAATGTATGACTAATTTTTAATGACGCAGAAAATGTTCATCATTCATGAAGTCTGTTAAACTGAGGTCCATTAAATTGAGGGCTCACTGTATCACCTAAGTCATTGTGGTTGCAATTTTATTTTGGAGTAAGCATCTCTGTGGCGGAGCTTACTGCCAGATAAGCATACATAGGAGCAAACAGCATAAATAGAATCAGTTATCAAGCACATAACTGAGAAATCCATTCCTAATTATTAGAAACAGCAGCAGACAGGAACAACAGTCTATTCTGTTGAAATAATCTGTGGGTATTTATATTTTCTACACCTGCAGTATTCAGAGCCCAATCCTGTTTGAAGCCAGAAAATCCTTTTTGCAGCATCTGTCTAGTCTTGAAGATGTCCAATGAGGGAAATCCCGCAACTTCTGTTGGTGATCGGTTAAACTAACAGGAATCCCTTGTCTTACAGCTTACACCCAATGGATCTAGTCGACTTCAAGGTCCTTCATCAAGGTCCTTCATCTTCCCTCAAAGTCCAGACCTGGCTACGTTTAAGAGCTTACACTGTCACTTCAAGAACAAAATATACTGGATAATAAAATGCCTTTTTCCAGGAGGCAGTGAGAAGCAGGTGGCGGCCGCAGACATGAGAGCTCCTCACCGCAACCTGCAGCTATGGCAGTGGTGATGAATGGGGACTCTAGTTTGCCTACTAAACCATAGTCTTCAATTAAGTCAAGCATGAATGAATAGCTGGCACATGCACTCACTTTCCAAAGAAAAAAGGAGGGATGCCATTGGGGCATTGACAGGGATTCTGGACCAGGGCTCCCTAAAAGCCAGAGTTATCCCTACCTTCAACCAAAACATGACTGGGTACAACTGGACAAAGATAAGCTAACAATATCAAGGTCTCAGTAACACAACCCAGCCAGCAGCTTCCTCCATGGCACGTGTATGAGAAAACGGAGTGGAACTAGAAGAAAATGTTTTGCTGGCCAGTTTTGACTGCACATGCTCTACTGATATTGACAAATGCTGTCATAGATTGTGATTCCTGCATTTGCAGTTGCCCTGGAGCTTCAAGTAAGCCTCTGTTTAATGATGGAAATTAAAGGTGTTTTTTTTTTCCTAACAGACACTGAAATATTAGATGCCACTGGCTGCATTTTACATTAAGAATTGATTTCCATTTTAAGTATTTATTAATTTAAAAGCTAAGCCATTATGAAGGCCTGAAGAGGAGAAAAAAATATATAACCAGCTGGGGGGGAAACAGGTTGCAATCTTCTCTGAAGAATTACAAAATGCCAGGTGCCGGAATCAGGCAAATTAGGCTTACAGATTGTGAGAGCATCCTCCATGCTACAGTGGAGCTTCAATCAGCACAAATCCCTCCACCTTCAGAGGAGATGACAGGAGCAACAGCGGAACTCCTGAAAATGAGCAAAGGAGGCTTTTCATTGCCTCTTGTATCAGGCTTGCCTGCCAAAAACGCTCTCTTCCCAGCAGATTCAGAATTTACAGAGGCTGCTTCTCTCACAAATGTCCTCGGTAGCTGTGGTGTTTCATTTAAAAGGAAATCAAAAAGTCAAGGTAGGGCAATACCATCTAAAACACCATGAAACAGTGAGGTATCAAATTCTTCAGAATAGATATTATGCAAAACAGAAAGGAAAGGAGACAAACTCGGCCATGATGTAAAAGCTCCAAGGTCTGTATTTCATAACAGTCTTATGAGAGAGCGCAGGAAAAGTTAAGTACACTTTGACTGCAGTCCTATAAACACTTACCTGGGAGTAAGCACCACTGAACTCTGGTTTCTGTAGATGATTGAACAAATAGTAGTAACCCAGTTCCAGGGTTTCCCAGTTGAAATAATTTATCTGGAGCCCTTTCAATCTGGCTTTAGGCCCAATTTTAGGGCAGAAATTACTCTGGTTGGCCTAGTACAGTGTTATTCAAATTGTGGGTTGGGACTCACTTGGTGGGTCACGACCTGATGTCAGGTAGATCACGGAAAGCTAGGAGCAGCCAGTTTGGAAACTGCATACCTTACTCTTGTTATACTCCTTTTGTGAGTGTTAACAATTTAAGTTTTCAAGTGAGGGTTTTTCTTTTTTAAAAAATTGTTTTTGATTCATTGTTTTTACATAATATCTTGTCCTAATCTTACTTTCTGTCAGGGATGATTCATGGTTGTACAATTGCTACAGTCCAAGAATGCCAATTTGCATTTCAGGAGTGTCATTTTATTATGTTACAATGATGGCACTTCCTGCCTGATTATGTCACTTCCTGCCACAATACTACTTCCAGGTTAATGACATCACTTCTGGTGGATCCCGACATGTGCAATTCTAAGTGGGTCACGGTCTGAATACCACTGGCCTAGTAGATTATCTTGTGGGGGACTAGGCAGAGAGTATGTCTCTGTTGGTTTTGCTGGGTATTTCAGTAGCTTTCAACACTATTGACTATGGTATCAGATGGATTGAGATTGGTCCCCACAGTTTTGCAGGGGCTACACTCCTTTCTGGATGGAAGATCCAGCTGGTGGTGTTGGCAGTTTCTGCTCATTGTCTTGACCTTTGGTGTACAACAGGGTATAGTATTTATTATCTTGTCCTCCATGTTATTTAACATCTACATGAAACAGCTGAGCAAAGATCATAAGGGGATTTGGAATTGGCTGTTACCTATATAAGGAAGATGCCCATCTCTCTCTCTCTTGTCTAATACTAGGAAAGCTTAGTCAAGCTAACTGGGGGGGGGGTGACCCAAGCTAACTTGGGGGTAACTGGCCAAGGGCTGACAAGCTGAAATTAAATCCAGACAAAATAGAGATTATCAACTGTATTTTCTATCAAAGATTATATATCCAAGAAAAAAGAGATTATCTTGGTTAGAAGTTCTGCAATGCAGGTATTAGATCAACAACGTGTTCTGACTGGAGCAGTGCTCCTTATCTAGGAACTGGCTTGTAACTTGGGGTGCTTTAACTTGGATGTTGTAACTTGTTGCTGTTCTTGGATGCCCTGATGACAGTGTTGTGATTTTCATTCAGTGGCCCATTAGTATCACCTTTTTTCAGGCTGCATTAGGGACGATAAAAGGGCACCCAGCAAGATAGAAGTCCTTAGAGCCACCCTAGAAAACTGGATTGATTTTTGGAGGTGTTTTTCAATTTTCTAGCTATCCCCCGATGTAAAAAGAAAAACAAACACAAAACTTAGGCATGATTTGTTGTTATTAGTTTGGCTTGCTTCCAAACTAATTTGGTTGTGGAAGGCTGTGGTTCATATTGAAATATTGGATTTAAACCAGAGATACCTGGTTCAAATCTCCACTCGACTCTGAACTGATTGGATCCTTTGAGACAAAATATACCCCTTTCATGTATTAGAAATATAAATAACGTACCTCGTAAGAATGAAGAATGGAAAAGCAACAGACTCCAAACATGTTTCTAAATGCCTCTTTGAGTCTTATTTACATGATCTGTACACTCATGGGATTTTGATAGCACGGAACAGAAAATTAAAAAAATTACATTAAGTGTAGGTTCTAATCAAAGTAGGCATCACTCTGTAATACAGTATCGGAGGCTTTTGGTGTGCATCCGGAGGTCAGCTAAGGCACGGAGTTACCCATCGGCAGGCCCATAGTTGCTGTCAGAGAATCTCCACAGGCTTGCTGCCTCCACCCCTGCGGAGGTTGGACCATGAAAGGTTATGCCCCAAGGGGCTGGCCTGGAGTCAGGATGTTTCGCCCGTCAAGGGAGCTGGCCAGCGGCTGGCCCCACCTTCATTTAAGGCTTTGCCCCCACCTTCTCCCTGCCTGAGTTCACTGCAGCCGGTCCTTGGCTCCTCTTCATTTGTATACTGTTGCAATGAAGTGGCCCTTTCATCCATACTCATCTGTCTCTCGTGGCGTCATTGGGGGGGGATGCACAGCTAATAGGAGCGGCAATGTTGTATTTTAGCCTGATGTGCAAAAATGGTATAAGCCATTGTTGATTTTGTTACAATTAAGCAACAATGTTTCTAAGAATGGATTGCCAATAACATTAGGATTGGTAGACACACTGTGAGTGCAGTGTGGCCTTTTCTTAGCTTTCAAATCAAAAGCAGAAGGCAAGCTACAGGCTAGGAGATAGCTGAGGCTGGAAAGTGTGACAGGTGCACATTCCCCAGAAGTTATCTGTTTCGAAGCTCACCATTCTTGAGGTCCCTAAGCATATAATTCCTACCATCAGCCGGAAGGGCAGTTCCTGTGGGTTGCCTTGCTTTATACAAAATAAGCAGCTACCAAGACAACAAAGTTAATACCTTTCCAAGTTCACAATTTTGCACACTGCTGGGATTTCTGTGCTACCTATGTGAAATGTCTGTTTACGACTAGATAACACAAAGCTGCTGGGCTGGATGAGTCACAAGCTGGAATCAAGACTGCTGGGAGAAATATCAACAACCTCAGATATGCAGACGACACCACTCTAATGGCAGAAAGTGAGGAAGACCTAAAGAACCTTCTGATGAGGGTGAAAGAGGAAAGTGCCAAAATTGGCTTGAAGCTCAACATTAAAAAAAATAAGATCAAGGCAACCACTCCCATCACTTCCTGGCAATTTGAAGGGGAAGAAATGGAAGCAGTGACAGAGTTTATTTTCCTGGGCTCCAAGATCACCACAGATGGTGATTGCAGTCATGAAATTAAAAGACGTTTACTTCTTGGGAGGAAAGCTATGGCAAACCTAGGTAACTTAATAAAAAGCTGAGACATCACCCTGCCAACAAAGGTTCACATAGTCAAAGCAATGGTTTTTTCCAGTAGTAATGTATGGCTGTGAGAGCTGGACCATAAGGAAGGCAGAGCGCAGAAGAATAGATGCTTTCAAATTATGGTGTTGGAGAAGACACTTGAGAATCCCCTGGACTGCAAGGAGATCCAGTCGGACCATCCTACAGGAAGTCAAGCCTGACTGCTCCCTGGAAGGACAAATCCTGAAGCTGAAGCCCAAATACTTTGGCCACCTCATGAGAAGAGAGGACTCTTTAGAAAAGACCCTCATGCTTGGAAAGATTGAAGGCAAAAGGAGAAGCAGGCGGCCGAGGATGAGATGGTTAGTGTCACCGAAGCGATGAACATGAAATTGGGCAAACTCCGGAAGCTAGTGGAGGACAGGGAGGCCTGGCGTGCTGTGGTCCATGGGGTCGCGAAGAGTCAGACACGACTTAGCAACTGAACAACAACACAAAGCAGGAAAAATAGAACAGATTCATGCCACTTAACAAGTGGGATACATTCTCCGATATCATTAAGCAGTTCAGTCATTATGAGAAATTTCAGCTTACTGTATTACATGCTAGTCAATTTCACTCCATTACATTACATAGACACTACAGATGGAAGTTAGTTGCTTCCTGTTTAGTATTAGGTTTATTTTTGTCAGTAATTCAGGCTGCTGGTAGCCTGTTCTCTTCATGCTATAAACTTGAACTCTTACAGCACCCTGTGTAAAGGAAGACTTACTGGTAAGACTGAAGGGCCGCAGGGACCGCTGTGAATACAGGAATCCCCATATCAACCATTTTTGTATCTGCAAAGGAGTCTATGGAATGGATCCCCCATGGAACAGGGGAACACCTCTATTATGAAGACATCTTGGAGCAGGGGTGCCAACTCTGTGGGTGCTGGTATGCTGACAGCACCCCTAATACTTTTGCCATGGGTGCTCAGCACCCACAATGTTGGGCACCCCCAAATTGCGTGGCATCCCCATTGTCTGTGCACACTACATGTCCCTCGGCCAGTTTGCGGCACCCACATGTCCGCCAGCACATAGATGTGTGCCATCCTTGCTGACTCTGAGAGTGGTCCAAACAAGCTTTACGGTGGTCCTTGTACAGGCCAAACATTGCTGGCCTAACTGGGACGATTTAACTCCAGGTTAGGATTGCACTCTGTATCTCTTTATTGCAAGGGAAGGAATGATAGGAATAAACATTGCTTTTCTCACTGCTTTGAAGCAGAGGAAGCTGCAGTAAAACCTTTTAGGGTGTAACCACAGCCATGTTTAATCCACCTCCTAATCAGATGCATACAGAATTTGGTCCTATGAAGCCTGAAAATACTGCCAAATATCTGATGGCCAAGGAAATCAAATGCATCTGAGGCTGATCCAAACCCATGAACCTCTCACTGAATGCAATTCAAGATTCATTGGCTAGCCTCCCAGCCTTAAGATTTTATTGTTAAAAATTAAATAACCTGGTGTTATGCATTACTTTTTCCTAAGCACGGGTGTTCAATTAAGTCATGAAGACCCTCATAGACATTTACTGGAGATCTAAGAGAAATGAAGCTATCAAAAAATACTATGTCAAATGTTCCTGATCTGATACAAAGGAGATTAGTACATGACATTAAAGCAGAAGGAGAACTACAGCACTAATACATCACCTCAGTTTCCTGCTGTCAAGCAGATTAACAAGGAGACAGAGCAATAACTTATTCATGCAAACAGGCTTATTTACTTCATTAGATAAATGCTTGGTGTGTTCAGGGTTTTATTTTCTTTTGGCATTCAACACTAAGTGCTGCTGATTCTTTTTAAATGACCTTGCCGCTGGGTCTATAAACTATCCCATGAAAGCAATTGCATCCAAGGAACACAGGCATCAGCAATGCATTTTGCCATTACTACATGTAATCACATGCCAATATGTCGGCACACTAATTTTGGCAACTGATTCCTCAGCCACTAAACTAGCCTTTATAACAGTATATTCAACGGCGCCCAAGGGAAATGCTGAACTTGATGCTTAATACAGTGCTGCTTGCTGGAAACAATGATCACTTCCTATTATTTTCCAAAGGAAGAAAATAAAAATGAAGTCCTCCGAGAGCTATTTAGAGTATTACTGATAAACCCCTTCAAAAAAGCAGAGCGCTTAGATGGAAAAGTGATATGCCTGTAAAAAGCTATAATCTGCAATTTCTAACTCTACAGAGCATGCACACAAGAAAAGACAGTGAATTGTATCATGGATACAGACTACATATGAATACCTTTATGACTGGAAAATGAAAACTTTAAAATGGTGGATATGATTAGTGATGCTATCTAATTCAGTCCATAAATATATTCAGCTTGTAATGCTCGGATGGATTACAAATCAAGCACCATTTGCAACCAAGTTTCTTCTCCAATTTGGAACGTCCAGTGATATTCTACACATATATGGGTGGTGTCTAGAAGACCAGGCAATCAAAGTCACACTTGTATACAGATGCATGAACACATGTTCATCAGTGTTCAACTTGTACTCTCAATGAAACTCTTATGAACTGTTGGCAATTACATGGGTAGGTTCTCTGGACAAAGCACGAGGCTACTACACATTTGGTTCTCCATTGGCAATCAATTCTATTTTTAAAAAATTGAAAATGTTTTAAGGTAGCTTTTATACCCTATCTAGGCATATCTAGGTAGGTTTCTTATTCTCAAGCGTGTTTGTTGGGGGGGGGCATTATGGTGTTCTGGTCATCGCTGTTATAGTAATCTGCGGGGGGGGGGGGTATGGTAATCGCTGCTGTTGCAGGATGGGGCTAGGGCAGGGGAAACCAAACTGTAATTCCCAGGAAATGAAACTACAGCAGACACACATTTGCTCAATACTACATACGGTGGTGTGTTAAGGCATGTGTGTTAAGGCATGAAAACTAGAGATGCCACGGAAGTTTGAAAAGGGAGACTCATAATGAGAAACGCAGTGGTTCATGTTTTCCCCACAACTCTGCCTAAGTTCAGCTCCAAGCTAAACTTAAGCCAGGCAGTGCTTTTGCTGGTCACCTCCTTAGGGCTGAGTTACATATGTGCTTAATTATGCAACCTGCCACACAGAAATTTCTTTTTAATTATAAATAGGAAGTAGGGGGTATGAAAAGGATGAAACCATAACAGGCAGGGCATTTTAGTCATTTTCTCTGAACACAGTTTTGAACCTGATCACAGTTTCCCATGCATCATTTAAAAAAAATTCTACTGATGCCAAAAGCCTTCCCCCCAATTTAAAAGTGATGTACAGACAGTTCTGCTGGTTGTAAAGTTAGTTTGCTGGAGTAAGGATGCCATAAGTAATGCAGGATGCTTAACACAGAAATCCAAGTTTACTAACATTTTAAGTGTTCTCAAAGAGCTCTCAGTAAAAACACTATCTAGCACAAAAATAGGTTTTTCAGGGCACAATCCTAACCAATTTTCCAGCACCAGGGTAAGTTGTATTGTAACAAACTGCATTGTAAACTGCATTGTAACAAACACCCCCCCTACCCTGAGGAGGACTCCAACGACTACTACTCAACTGCAAGATGCAGCACATGCCCCATTGGAACAGCTATGTCAGTGATGGAAAGTTGGTTAGGATTGCACCCTCAGTGGGATTCTTTTTGCTTGTTTTGGACAATGCCTTGTTGTGTTCATGGAATCCTATAGAAAGGCAAAACAAAACATATTGTTCTTTTGATGAACTACTTTTTTTGTAATCTAGTTAAACCTCAAAGAAATAAACATTGTTTTTCTTCTGCAAAAGTTTATCTCCCCAAATTCTCCTTTTTTGCTAGAAGACAGGCAAGGCAGAACCAAAGACATAATAGAGTTGCAGAGTAATAACGGAGAGTGCAATCCTAACCTGGAGTTAGGCTGACACAGTTTAGCCAGCAAAGTTTGACCAGCACAGGGGCTACCATAGAGTGTGTTTGGACCACTCCGAGTCAAGGATTGAGCATGTCTGTGTGCTGGCATCTCTAACTCTGAGAGTGGTCCAAACATACTTTACTGTGTCCCTTGTGCCCACCAAACTTTGCTGGCCTAATTGTGGCGGCCTAACGCCAGGTTAGAATTGCACTCTGAGTGGAATAAGGGAAACTGCTCATCTGTAAATATGCTATGGTATTTTCATCACTAAAAATAAACATAACTTTTAAAACATTTGGGGGTTTTTCCTAAAAAAAAAAAAATAGTAGATATGTTTATTTTACAAAGAATCATTAAAAAACAATAAAAGAGTTTCTTTCATGCCACAGCAGGAAAGTCATTGAAAATTAATATGGCCATAATATTATTTTATGACTATTGACTATTTAAATTGACTATTTGCTATGGAATTTTTGAAACTGAAAGCCATCTACATGAAGTATTTAGTTTTCCATTCATTGTACTTGTACCCTGGCCCCACATTTGAATGTTGCAGTTCGGCTTGTATATGGAAGTTAACACTTCCCTATCCTTTGTTCAGTCAGCTTCCAAGAATGCCAGAGAAAATGTGTCCCATAGCCCATGTGACATATCCCTAACTAGAGCAGGAACAGGCAGGCCAACTGGCCTGTGCCATACCCAGCCCCAGTCAGGAGGCAGCTGTGGCACAAATGCGCTTTATGGCATGTTTACTGTACTCCTGGGCTGGCACAAGGGACTTGTGCAGGCCAAAGTCTTAGGATTGCAGTCCCAATGAATTGGCTCAATCTAGTGCTTTCTCGACACAGTTGGTAGTACATACAGTTTTCATCACTACACGAGTTTTTGCTCTATTGGAAGAGACTCTTTCTCAAAGGAAAGTGTTCTTCCTTTTTCCTGTATTGCTACCCTGTATGTTTTGCACCCCTAAAAGCCAGAACTGCGTCATATATGACATTATGCCTACATGAGAAAGATGAATGGCAATGGGTTTATTGTATTCTGTTATCAATGTTTTTATTTTATTACAAATGTACGTAAGATGTACAGTATACGTGTTCAATCACTAGTATTTATCAATCACTAGTATTTATATACCGCTTTTCAACACAAAGTTCACAAAGCGGTTTACAGACAAATAATAACATTAAAGTTAAATGGCTCCCTGTCCCAAAAGGGCTCACAATCTAAAAGAATGTAGAACACCACCAGCAACAGCCATGAGAAAGACACTGTGCTGGAGTGAAGAGGGACAATTGCTCTCCCCCTGCTAAATATAAGAGGACACCACTTGAAAAAGTGCTTCTTGCCCAGTTAGCAGGGGTTTTTGACTTTCCTGTGGGTCAAACTATATATAGTACTTAAACGTGTTCCAAAGGAATATACTTAAGATCGGTCAGTTATCTTTTTAAACAAAATACAAGGGTTGGTATGAAAGTAATGCCTCCTATTTTTTTATTTCAAATCCAGTGCCGCATGTTGTTGTGAGTTTGACTGGGTGGTCACTAGATGTGTTTAGTTTCATCATATGGAGTAGCAATGCGATATGTTATACAAGTGTGGCGCACGAGCAGTTCAAAAAGATGGATGTTTCAGATACTCATATAAAAGAAAGGATCATGATTGAATTCCTCACTACAGAATAAACAGGCCCAATTAAAATCTGCTCATGCTCACCTAATCTGTTCAAAGCAGGGCAGGCTCTGTTTTTATACAGCTTGATTATCCATTAACTAGACTGCTTGGGAAGGGAAAGTGTCTGGATTTTGGATTTTTCTGGATTTCAGAATAATTGCATAATTGCATAATTGCGTTGTTGTTGCTGTTGCTGTTGCTGTTGCTGCTGTTGCTGTTGCTGCTGCTGTTGCTGTTGTTGTTGTTTAATTTATATCCCACCTTTCTGCCCCATGGGCACCCAAGGCGGCTTACAACAATAAAAATACATTAAAATCACAAAGTTAACAACTAAAAACAATGATTAAAAACAATATTAAAATAATTAAAAATTTAAAACAAGCCCCGTGGATCCTAAAATATACAAAATGAGTGTAAGAAACTAGCCAGCCTGTCAACAATTAAAAGCTTGTTGAAATAAAAAGGTCTTCAGCCCCCGCCGAAATATTGCCAAAGAGGGGGCAGTTCTTAATTCTAAGGGGAGGGTATTCCAAAGTCAGGTGGCCACCACCAAGAAGGCCCTATTCCTGGCCACCATCCCCCTCACCTCTCCTTGTGGCAGCACAGTCAAAAGCCCCCCCCCCTATGATCTAAGACAGTGGTCAGGGAACAGGGGTAAATTACCCCAAATGGGGTAAAAATGAAATTCCTGGGGGTAATGGACGGTCGCGTTGCCGAGACACAGCTGGGCATGCATATGAATCTATATGCATGCCCAGCTGTGTCTTGGCAGCGCGACCATCCATTACTCCCGTTCCAGTTCCACCGCTGGCTGGCTGGCTCCGTTTTGTTTTGTTTTGTTTGTTTTGCTCCGCCCTTTAAACTTCATATTTACATAGCATTAATTAAGCTCATTAATTAATCAAATAAAAAGCAAAGGGTTCCAATATGTAATTTTTTTTCTTTTGTTCTGGCGGGGCGGGGGGTAATGTTGGCGTATCTAAATATATTTTGGGGTAAAAGGTAAAAAAGTTCCCTGACCCCTGATCTAAGAGTACAGGTAGGATTATAAGGACGAAGGTGCCCCTCCCTCTTGCTCTTTTCACTGTTACCCATTTGGGTATTTGATGGCTTCTTTGACACTTTTCAGTAACAGTAACCACACAGCAGAGAATATAACTTATATCCTGTCCTTTCTACAGAAAGTTTTTTGAAAGTCTTCTTAGATGTCTGGATTTTTGAATAGTCTGGATTTTGGATGTCCAGATAAGGAATATTCTACCTGTAGTATTATTTATTACTATTACTACACTATTTGAATTTCAAAAGGCAGATATTTCTCCCAGGATTATTCCTTGATGTGCTAAAGAGCTTTTAATTCTCTATCAAGCCTTCCTATTCAATTCAGGTTTCATTTTAAACCAAGTAGTTTAACAAAGAGAAACTTGTTATCACTGCTTTTTTTAAATCCAATTTAAATCAGAGAAATGCAATTTAAATAAAAAGTCCTTATCAAAGCCTTTGGCAAGAATGCTAAACTGACATCAAAACACCATCTTTAAAACAAGAATCTTCTTTTAACGATAACTTGATGATCCCATAACATTTGAATTGGACCAGCAAAGAATACATTAAGAATTCTTCCATCAAAGATGCAGGAAAATAAAATTTTCTCTAAATGTTTAGGGGAGAGACAGAAGGAAATTGAACTGGAGTGAATTTAAATAAAGCTAATGAAACATACAACTGAAACATGAAAACAAACAACTGTAATTCTGCAAGAACTAACTTCACTTTTTCCATCTTCCATTATTGTAACTTAACCCAATTCTTCAGAAGAAATCTCATGACTAAGTAGGCAAATTTATTTTAATATTTGTTAAGCCCTTGACACATACTTTAAAATACACCAAGTTCATGTTCTGCAAGTCTCCTGGGACACTTCAAAAAGGAATGAGAACAAGAAGAAGACACCAACATCAGCTTAGGGGCAGAGATGGGAAAGGACTTCTGCTAGAATGATAAACAGCTAGTAGCTCAATCCTAACCTTGTATATTCAGACGTTAGTCCCACTGATTTCAATTAGAAAAACAAATAAGAAACTTGGGCAAAATATGCACACTTGCACCACAGAAGACAGAAGCTGCAAGCTAAGCATATTTACCAGGAACAAAGGCCCACTGAATGAAAGTCCCATGCAGGGATGTTCAAAGTGTGTACAATTCAAGAAGTCAGAATCCACATGTGTTGGGAGGAAAGTCTATTGGCAGATTTGATTCTGAATGCATGGAAGTCAGGGGTGGGGCCAGCAGTTGCCTGTCTAGCGCGTTCAGTGATAAAATTCCTTCCAATCATGTTTCATGCGTCTTTTTTTAAAAAAACCCAAAATTTCCACACTTCCAACCTAGAATATTGTGGTGCTGGTTTGTTTGTTTTAATCTTTACATTCTGTTTCAAACTCTGTTTCACCCCACTGGTGGCACCGGGACCACAACCAGGTGTGATGCAGTCTGCCGCACAACTTCCCATAAATCTTCTCAAGCCCCTTCCTCCATTTATCTTTGTCATGGCATCAGCACAGCAAAAAGAGAGTACAAGAAGCGATCTCAATGTGGCATGCAGTGATGACTCTTCTCTAGGCACGAGGAGTATTGGAAAGTTTAGTTCCCAATCCTATAATTTCCTAATTTGGCCTGGGTCAGCTTACAGATCACTAAAAATGACTGCAAATCCCTTTAAAAAATGAGAAGCGCTATATAAATGAGACAGTAATATTAATATGCTAAGGAACCCACAAAGGTCTTGCAATTTCCACAGTAAATAATATGTATGGTTGTGAAAGTGACCTGAACAAGAATAATTACCAATGGCTTTGACACACACACGTGCGCTTGCTTGCTTGCAAAAACGTGATACTGGATGAGCAAGGCATTATGCAACACTGGGAAAATGCACACAAAAAATCCATCCCCACTCTGTATTCCAGATCATAACAGGCATCCTTCCCTACCGGAGCATGGTACAGTCTAAACCAATTTCAGAACATAAATTGCTTCCTTCCTCCACAATGGAACTCAGTTTACAGTTATTCTCCCCAATGGAAAAAGAGATAATATTTAAACTTGTGGACTCCTGTGGAGGTGTCACAACACAGGCAGCTGTTACGTTACAAATATTCAGACCTGCACACAAATTCAAACAATACTGACATCAGAAACCACCATGCTTATCCATGAAAGCGAAGCATTCTGTATCCTAATGCAACCAACTTTTAAAGCACTGTAATATTGAGAAGATCCATTTGCATATTTCAGAAGGTGCTAATTATTTTACATCTTGAATAAGCATTTAGTTGCACTGCCATTTTAATTTAAAATAGCATTTCAAAACTACTTTGATGAAATTGTCAATATTCTTAACCAATGAACAATGCATGCTGATCTCGCCATGTTACTTCAATCAAGCATTGGCTAAGAATGTCAAAACTGACAACAGACTGTGCTACCATCTGGTGTCTGATGATGAGTCTTGAATGTTTCATCTAAACAATTGACTTTGTCATCCCCAAATTTAAAATGAAATGGTGTATGCAGATTTTGTGCTTCTAAAACACTACACACACAAACCACCTATTTGAAGGCTAATTCGCCTGCCTTTGTGCATCCACAGTTGCCACCTGATCCAGACTGAGTTAAACATGTGCCCAGTCAGTCAGGTTTTATGTGACCTTTAGAACTTGTAACAATTCAGCACAAAAAAATAATCATGTGCTGGAAAGATTGTGGAAATGATACGTAAGAATGCATAAAATTTTGCTTGGCCCTAGACAAGCAGAGGAAAGGAAGTTTTATAAATTCAACTTGCTGATTCAATATATTGTACATTCTGAAAAGATACAGTGTGGCAAACTGCTTCATGGTTGCTGAAATAATCATAGTTGCTGAAACAGGAACGAAAGTTATAACATACACGGTGCTAAACTTCAAAATATTTCACACACAGCCATGCTATTGACACGGTATTAAAAGTCATGGGTCGGTATGATTCAAAGCTTCCATTTATTGTTCCTTTATACATACTCTGACTACTGGGAAGTGGCCTATCTTTCAGTTTTCAATTTCAGGTTCTTGGGACACAATATAAACCTGAAAGGTCTGCAACTTTCTGAATAGTCCTATTTTAAAATGCATACCCTTGAATTTTCTGTCAATGAAAAAAACTAGTATTATTATTAATACACTAAATTATAGGATTTATTGCCTTAAAATTCATTTTAAAAATATCTCATACAACCTTTAATAATCATGGCATTTGTTGTTTCACCTAAGCATCGTCAACAAAGGTCAATTTGAAGAGTGTCATCAGAGGACCAAACCTGAACATTTACAGCGATCTTTGAATAATCTTTTCCAATTTCAGACAAATTATTTATTGGGAAACACAGACCTTGATGTTTGCAAAATTATCTTTTTATATGCGTTAAGCATCATCTACAGGAACCCAATCCTTTAAACCTGGAAGGAGCGTTTCAAAATCCCTGCACAAACACTAGCCAGCAGGCAGCTCTAAAGGTAGATTTACTTAGGTTAATTGGCTGACGAAAAGCTAGTAGGACAACCTCTTAAAACCAGCTGTGAAGATCTAGAGTCTGACCTCACAACTGTTTGTAATGGATCCCCTTCACAGAACATTGTTCTAACATGCAGTCACTATTTTCAAGTTATGTTCAAAAGCTTTGCACCCTAAGGGGGGGGGACCCTACAATAACAATTTGGTACAGTATCTTGGCTACTCATGTCAAGCTGATCACAGACAAATTTCAGACAAATTTCCTTTAAGTAGAGGCACCAGTCTGTGAGTGCTAACTCCTTTAAAGTGGCAGGCAGAAGCATTCACCAGCCATGTTTAAGGGGTCCATGCTGGTTGCAGGTGCCATTCTGAAGATCCCTGCAGCTCTGTAAGGTCTTTGCAGCATTCAGAGATCTTTTGGCACTTCCTGCTGCACTCTGCTGGCTTCCTGAGGGTCTTTGCTGGATTCTTCTGACAACATATAAGCAGTGGTGAAATTCAGCCAGTTCTCACCAGTTCTGCAGAACCGGTTGCTAATTTTAGGTTGGGAGAGGAAAGAAAGGCAGCGGATGGCCCTGAAGGCCGCCCTGAAGGACATAGAACCGGTTGTTAATTTATTTGAATCCCACCACTGCATATAAGGTACCCTTTGCACCTAACCCCATCGATCCCATAGGTTCAATGATTTGTTACCTGCGAATTCACTATTCAAGAGGATTTCCAGGAACCTAACCCTAGCGGATAATGAGGAGTGACTGTAATTCCCAGAACTATTTATTCCAGTACATTTGCTGAATCCTCAAGACTATTCAAAACCTTGCAAATGGAAGAAGTCTGCAGTAACAGTATGGTTATAGTACAAAAAACTGTTGGAGCTTGTTTTATGTCTTCCAGGCTAGCTTCTAATTAGTTTCAATTATTCATTATAAGAAAAGTACATCACACATAATTACACTAAGATGACTCAAAGCCACCCTACTGCTCAGGAGGAAAAGCAGGTGATATATTTTATCTGATAGGGTAGCAGAGCTTCTGAAGAACCCCAATCTCTTTCAGAAGATCACACCAAATGCAAAAATAAATGACAACTATGGTTTCACTGCCTTGGGAAGTATACCTTTAACACACTAGGTTTTAGGGTAGTCCCCTTTCAGCATGCACATAAAGTATGCTCAAGGCACAGGATTCAAGCAGCAATGATACAATGAGACACATGATTTTTCTTCTTTCACTGTTGAGTATATACAGTACTTACAGACATGCATAAACATACTGGTACTCTGGATATTTTGGAGTTGGCACTGAGATGGATAAACCATGGTTTTATGCTGCTATGTTTGTGTGTACATGCAGGGCTTTTTTCTAATGGAACGTACCAGAACGGCGTTCCGCCACCTTTTTTGTCCCGGCGGGCGGTGAATCATGCGGGGGGAAGACGCAGCTTCCCCCCGCCTGATTCCCCGCCCGTCGGGAGGAACCACACGTGCGTGCAATTCGTCCCGGCGGGCGGGAAATCAGGCGAGAGGAAGCTGCGTCTTCCCCCCGCCTGATTCCCAGCCTGCCGGGAGGAACCACGCGCATGCGCGATTCGTCCCAGCGGGCGTCTTCCCCCCGCCTGATTCCCAGCCCGCCGGGAGGAACTGCGCGCACACGCGATACTCGTCCCAGTGGGCGGGGAATCAGAGGCAAGGGGAAGCTGTGGGAGGAACTGCGCGCGCCCTTTGCTGGCTTTTCCCGGCTGCCGCCGGCCTCAAACTGCCAGCAGCAGCTGCAAAAAGCTGACAGCCAGGGCAAGGAAGCCGCCACTGTGCCCCCCCCCCAGCTGGGAGGCGCGCCAGCGTCTCCCACCCTGGCTGCTGGTCGGGCACTTTAAAGTGCCCAACTGGCAAAACAAGGAGGCGGGGCTTGGCTTCTGGACAGAAGCCACACCCCGCAACATTGTGACGTCACATCATGATGTCACGACGTTGTGTGCGTTCCTGCACCTTTTTTTTTTTTAACAAAAAAAGCACCGTGTACAGGTGTATATATGAGAGAAGGGGGCGGTAAGTGGCTACCTGGCAAGACCATCTTGCCAAAGCTTCTTGTTAGCTGTATTCCTTTTTCAAAAGTTGTTATTGTGAATACTACCTAGATAGCACTTACAATGGATAAGTTAGCCATCCTTTTCATCCTACATAGAATTCTGTGTTATAATACACAATTGCACAATGATGCAATGCACACATACACATAGTGGCTATTTCCAGAAAAGCAACATCAAGTCTGGGTTGATGTCTGGGTTCAACATAATTGCTGCTGTGGAAACTGTATGTTTATTTGCCAGCATAAAAGGTTGTGAAGCCTTGTAAATTAGATTAAATCCACCTAGCGGCTGAGCCGAATTATCGATTTTGCTCAACGTGGGTCCCCCAGACTTGTGTTGAGCCAAATTCAGCTCAACCTGAAACCGCCAAGGGCGACCAGAGCTATGCTCCTTTCACCTCTAGAGCCTCTTCTGAGGACTGCTGCAGCCTTGGTGGGTCTCATCCGCGGCCTTGGTGGGCCTCAAAATGGCCATTTACTGAAAAATATGGAACTTCTGGGGACTCTGTCTCTGAACTTCCTTTGTCTACATCTGAATCTATGCTGAAAATGATGAGGCTCTTTTTTCCCCCTAAATAGATATATTTTCATATTGTACAATATATTTAATAAAACTTGTATTCTATGTTAAGAGACTGGAAGCCCCAGTCTTTCATGAATTGTCATATCTTTATTCTTTGTTGAAGGTATTCACACTATAAACCCCAATGATAATGGCAACTAATCATTCAGAAGGCTCAGTAAGGTGCCACAAAACAACTTGCATTAGTTCCTGCAACCTCCTTAAAATGACATTTCCTCTTCTTACTCCTGGACCTGTTTTTTTTTCCCCCAAAAAATTTTGTATTTACTTTTTCCATCTCCTGATCTCTGCAAAAAGCTGCAAAAAGTGGAAGCCAACCTTCAGTAGGCAGAAGTCTTGTGTGGGCTCAAAACTGAACAGATGTCAGGAACACTGGAAGCAACAAAACAGCAGCATGCTCCCATCTTTTGAACAGCTGGTATTGGGTGGAATTTCCAGAGTTGCTGAATGAGTCCTTCATTTTAATTCACAGGTTAAAAGGTATACTGTACTCCATGGAGTATTGCGAAGTGGATTTGTGGTGTAATAATTAAATGTATTTGGGGCTCATCTTCAGATAATTTTTATATTATGGTTTTCGGGAAAGGTCCCTTGCAGTACTATTCTTCATGCTAGGCAGATACAGGGGGTGGGGTGGGGAATCAATGAACTTTTTGATCCCTACAGTATAGGGAAATGAATCCAGTTCAAGAGGCAGTTTGCATGCAATAAATTTGTCACATCCCATTTTGCCTTCTAGACAGAGACGACATTCATGATAGCTGATTTGATGATAGCAGTTTTACAGAGCCAAGCTATCACACGCCAGTTGAAATTATTATGTAAAACAGATGTTTTCCCATTTTCTCTGAAGTATTTCTGCATATGTGAAAAAATATACAATGAAGTCTTTCTAGGCTCAGCATTGCTACACTGACTTCTTTTTCATTATACTCAGATCTGAAGGTGGCAACTTCCTACATGCAAGGTCACAAATACAGAGAACTTGTTGAAACTGAAGACACTAAAAATTAACTGATTTTCTAGGTTACATAAAACACTGAATCAGGACAAATGCATAAGTTACAGAAGGGTATGGTGAAGGATTGTTTCCATTGTCAACAAACCTGACATGAGCACCTCCTTAACATCCTGCGTCTTATATTCGTTTACTAGGTTTTAATAGGAGGCTGAAGAAATTTAAGACTAAGGAGAAGTGCCTCTGGATAAAAAAGTGATACTGTTACCTTTTTAAAAAACAAACAAATCCTGTCTATTAATTATATGCATTTCAACTGAACAATTAAGAAATTAAATCTGCATATGAGAACAACAATAGTTGTGAAAATTAAGTACAGTTGTGCCCTGGCATCCACCGATTCAGTATCTACGGTTTCAGTTATCCACGGATACCATGGATACAGGAAAGCCTATTAAAAAGATAGGAGGAACATTAAACAAGTATCTTTTTTTCAACCTTGTTACAGAAAAACCACTGAGGTGACCCTATCTTTAAAAAGGCGTCCCCAGTACCCGCAGTTTCAGGTATCCATGGTGGGGTCTGGAACGGAACCCCAGTGGATATGGGGTATGCCTGTTCAATTCTCTTGTCTTTAGGCAAGCTCAGATATGCCCCAGCAGGCAAACTCTTAGGAGACAGATTATTGTACTTCCTGAATGATAGCAGAAGATTCACTTTCCAGCCATCTTCTAAGAAGTCACCAGTGGTGTTATTCTACCAGAACGCTGGGCGGGACATCCGGGTGATCGACAGCCCGCCCGTCGCGTTCTGCAGCGTTACGCCATTTGCGTAACCAATTACGCCGCTTGCGTACGTTACACAAACGGCATAACGTTGCGTAACGCGACAGGAAGGCTGTCGATCACCCGGATGTCCTGCCCAGCGTTCCAGTAGAATAACACCACTGGAAGTCACCCATATGAAAAGCCTTTTGATCAATTACATGAATTACAAAATCATATGGTGAAGCATGGAAGAGCTTAATTTTAGCCACAGGTTGCATAGGCACAAGAAGATAATGGGGCAGGGCTATCTTGAGGACTACCTCCACCCATACGAACCTACACAGCTCTGTACATGCTTTCCCAGGCCTGTTCACTGACCTGCAATTGACATAGACCAAAAAGTGGAAAATGGGGACAGGGTTTTTTTTTTTTTCTAATTGCGGCTTTGAAATTCACTCCTACAGGGGACACATCAGATCTCTACCCTCTCTATTGTTCAACAGATTTTTCTCCAGGTCTTAACTAAAGTGTATACTGCTTTATTGCCGCTATTTGGTTTTCAAGGAAGACCTTCCTGCCAGATTTTCTGTGTAGTTCGAGGTGATTTTTAACATCATTTCATACTATTGTGTTCTCCTCCTGCAAAATGTTTTGATTTTTTTTACCATTTTATTACGTTAGCTGCCATTTTGTTAAGCTTTTACCTTTATAGGCAGAACACAGATCCTGAATCAAAATGGGGAAATATAGGCTCCTTCATGCCTCTGTAGCTCTTAACATTACAATTATTAACAAGGAAATGAATTTTAGAAGTGAGTATTTGAAGCATTTTTCCAACTTTATGCTAATAACAGCACTGTTATTTAGAAGCAATTCCACAGAGTTCGATAATACATGAGATGACATACAAACAATTGCTTCAAGAACATAAAGGGAAGCCAAGGCCTTAAAAGCAAAACACTGCTCAGATAGAAGCAGAGATTTGCGTGAAACGTAAAGCAAAAAGTAATTTTGGGCTAACAAATAACAGATATTTGGGATAAAAAAATCATAAAAATATATGACAAACAAAAGACCAAAATATTCACAGTGACAAACCTGTTTCAAATGAAGAGCCAAATCTCAGTAATCCATATTCTACACTTCATAAATTAACCTTTGTAATTCTACAAGTATAATGACCATCCCTCCAGCTTGTGTAAACTGATGCTTTCAGTTAGGTAGTATATACTATACTTGTTCCTATTTTAGCTGCAGCAACAATACAGAAATGTTGCCATTTTTATGGGAACTGGGGCAGCCAGATTTAACACCCCCCCCCTCTCTCTCTCTCTCACACACACACACACACACACACACACACACACACACGAACAGAAAGACTACTTTTGGCAGGCTGATGCCCAAGCCTATGCTTTATCATTCAGATACAGCAAAAATAATAACAAAATAATGTTCTCTCTCTCTCTCTCTCTCTCTCTGTGTGTGTGTGTGTGTGTGCGTGCGTGCATATAAGGTAGAATACCTGCACCAGGGAAAACTGAAACAACCTAAGTAAAGTATCTGGGTAATTAAAGTTTGCTTTTGCTTAAACACCTTCATCAGTATCAGTTCAAGTAGAATAGTAACAGAGGGAAAATTTAGTGAAGCCTACACTGGAAACATCCATTTTTCAAAAAGATGGATATAGATGTCTTCCCAGGTTATATATCTGCTCCATTAATTAAATGGCTTAGCCCAAGTCGACGTCTCTCTTACTTTTTCGGCAAGTTGCTTATATTTAAAAAGCCCCAAAGATCAGCTACATATAATTGCTTGCAAAGCATTACAACTCGTTAGAGATATAAATCAGCAGTAAATATGTTACTTTCTATACAAATACACAAGCAGAATCTGTTTTTACTTCTATTTCAATATACTGTAGGTCCAAATTTTACCATACTATACCCCTGTGCACACGGCGATGGTGGAAGATTGTGCTTCCTTGCTCAGCCTGCAAGTCACATTGTGACACATCTGTTCTGCCACATGTAGATGTAACATTTAAATAAAAAAAAATCTAGTGTTGCTTGTGTGACCAAGCCATGGCTGATTCCCTAATTGAATGGAACTCAAAGTGGTTTTCAGGTGTACACATGAGTGCCCTATTCAAACACTACCCCCAGCTGAAGATGTCTTGAAGGGCAGGTGTGAGAGAGTGCAATCTTGCTTCCCCATTCCACACAGGGAAAAGGAATGGAAGTATTCCCAGTCATGGCCACACTGAAAAATAGACAGCATCCATATGCATCGAAAACATTACTATAGGTCCTCATATTCTTGATACTGCGGTAAATTTAGTAGAGTTCATAGATGCCTAACAAAATGACCCCAAAATGGCCCAGCGCTGTTCAAATTTGGCCAGTGCGGGACCAACTTACCTGGTAGTTTCAGCAGCATCACTGGGCCGACACTGCTGATGGTTTCGGCCTAAATACGTCTCGTGTTGGCATGAACAGCACAATTTGTGACAACGTGGGCCAACACAGATGATGTGCATCAGCTCAATGTGTGTGTGTGTGTGTGTGTGTGTGTGTGTGTGTGTGTGTGTGTGT
>JAJKFI010000115.1:1219129-1243562 GCA_029204185.1 Lerista edwardsae
TGTGTGTGTGTGTGTGTGTGTGTGTGTGTGTGTGTGTGTGTGTGTGTTAGGATGCCGCTGTTAAACATTTTACCAAGCTTAATACCTTTATCATTTATATTATGGCATTTATATTATGGCATTTATATTATAAGGCATATGATCCTAGATGTTGGGATGTACCAAGCTACATCCAAACATCCAGAAACATGATGCCTTACGCAATGGTTGGTGAGATCTGTTTCAAAAAATTTATGGCTACAGATAGATGATCCCTTATCCGGATATCTGAAATCCACATTATTCCAAAATCTAGACGTCTTTGTCCAAGACTTTTTAAAAAATTAATATAGAAAGAAGGTCTTGTGCTTATTGCTACATACTGGCTGTAAGTTCTACAGTATTCTCTACTCTGTGGTGTGTGCCTATACAGGCATTGCTGAAAATTGTGAAAAAGGCCAGCAGACACCCAAATGGGTAACAGTGAAAAGAAGCATTTCTCATTGTTTATGCGATTATTCCAAAATCCAGAAAAATCCAAAAAACATCTTCCAATCCCAAGTAGTCTGGATAAGGGATCATCAACCTGTACTATATTGTTACAAGGGAGCTATTATGGACTTAGACATGACAAGACAAAACCAAGACAGTCTTTCAAGTTTTTATAGCTTTTATAGCTCAGAATCTACTGATTTTTGTGATTCAGATTTCTTGATATGCACATGGCAACTGGAAGATGCCCCCAGAATAAGCATTCTTTAAATGCACAATAGTTCAGGAGAGGACTAAGAGGCAGATTCCCCCCCCCCATTTTTGCACATGTTGTATTTTACCCTATGTTAAAAACAAAGCTCACTGAAGATAAAGATGAGATCTCCCCATGGGCTTGAATGGTACTATATCAGTATGCTTTACCAAGCACTTTATACGTTAGCTTGCTGCCTCTGCCTCAAAATGACTGATTTTGTCAAAGACCCTCTTTAGCTGGAGGGCATTCTGATATATTTGCCAGCAAAAGGGTTAATGAATTCAGCCTTTGAAAAATGTGCCTCTTTAAATGCTTATAATATGATGGATAGTTAACTGCACGTACATTGGTAAACAGAGGTGAAAAACAAATTAATTGGAAGGTATAGAGTTTATTGTTTGCTCGCCATTTGATAGATGGATCTCATTACTTTCCTTGGGTAGACAAAGCCATAACAGTTTCCAGAGAAAGGAAAAGTGGCAGCTCCAGGAAACTGCTTACAGATGGACAGCCAGCAGGCTAAAAATATTACTTCTGTCCACCTCATCAATAAAGTGGCTCTATGCAGAATGGCAATTATTCTTTTCCTGCTTGGGCTGCCCTTTGCAAGGCATAAAGACTGTTATTGATAATAGGGGATGTACAACA
Source organism: Lerista edwardsae (assembly GCA_029204185.1). Classification (NCBI taxonomy): domain Eukaryota; kingdom Metazoa; phylum Chordata; class Lepidosauria; order Squamata; family Scincidae; genus Lerista; species Lerista edwardsae. The sequence continues at coordinate 1,220,505 of JAJKFI010000115.1, forward strand.
AAAGATATACAGTAACATCAACTTATTTGCTATGGTAAATCTATATTGAGTAGCCGTGCAGCCTTTTATGCCATTATTTAAGATGGCAGCATGCACTTGTCAATGTCCAAAGGATTATGCTGATCCCATATTTTGTTATTAACCTATTAAGAATGAATGATACAGATTTATTATTTGCCTATATTTAGATACTGTGTGTCCTACAGGAAAACAGCAGCCGAATCTTTCCACCACCATCATTCACTGCAACATATTTAAGCCTTTGCTAGTGATGCATACAGGATGTTGTACACTGTAAGAGTTTGAGTAACTTCATGAAGCTAATAGTTTAGAGCCAGGATGAGCCAGATTGGTACAGTGGTTTGGGAGCTGGACTGGAAGTTACAGTTTCAAATCCAAGCTCAGTTGTGAAGCTTCTCTGAGTGATCCTGGGCCAGTCACTATCTCTCAGCCTCACCAACCTCACAGGGTTGTTGTGAGGACCAAAGAAGGGAAGGAATTATTTATTTATTTAAAGAACGTATACCCCGCCTTTCCCATGCAGAAGCAAATGCCCACGGCGGCTTACAGACAATGACAAAATACAATGTAACCATAATAAGTAAAAATAAAAACATTCAAACTTTTAACAGGAACCCAACGAGAGTTCAGGAAAGAAGCAAGGCCCAATTCTCTTCATCAGGCCCTTTGGAGGGTGGGAGAAAAAGAAACACACACACACACACACACACACACACACACACACACACACACACACACACACTTGACCAGGGGAGTAAACAAACTATGGCAGGATTCCAAAGGGACATCAGATGGACAGAGGGCAGACAGCCAACCATCATCCAAAGCCCAGATGAGATAGGTATGATTTGAGGTATGAATTAGGAGAAATAGGGCCTTCTCGGTAGTGGCACCTACCCTATGGAATTCCTTTCGCCTTTTTTTGAGGACTTCTCCCTCCCTAGAGACCTTCTGGTAGGGCCTGAAAACTTTTCTTTTTAGACAAGCCTTTTGAGCTTGAGTAAAAATTTCACAGTGTGGCACAATTTGGGGCAAATAGCTAAAGAGGCATGAAGTCTGTAATGCTGCAGTACTATACTGCTATACACATTTTCCTGGAAATACACTCCATTGAACACAGTGGGACTTATTGTTGTGTAGATATGCATAGGATTGTGCTGAAATTAAAGTTAGGTAAATCATGTAAAAACTAATAGCACAATTCTATGCATGCCTTCTTAGAAGTAAGTCCTATTTATTTCAGTGGAACTTACTACCAGGTAAGTGTATATAGGATTGCAGCTGAAGATGTTTTGTTTTCTATGCTGAATACTTATGAATATTAACCAATAATTTTACCAAGGAGGTTGTGTGTTCATCATTTATCTCATATATAATGGCCTCTAGTAGGACATACTGTCCTTCCCAAAGAAACAGAAAGTTTTTATAATTTAGGATAGGCAATCTCTTTAAAATTACGAGATTTGTTCTGTTCACACACTTTAAAAATTAATTCCAATGGGTCCTGGCTATTTTTTCCTACTTTCCTAAGATAATGCACCCAAATCTAAATTGCAACAAAATATAAATTTAAAGCAGATTTGAGATCTCTTTACAGAAAGGCTTCCCATTCTAATGATCCAAACCCAGATGTTTCCACTCTGAGAATGTTCAATAATTATTTTTTTCCAGTAATACAGCAAGTCCTCAGAATAAAATATTTTTTATTCTTAAGTTGATGAGAAAATAGTTGATTCCTGGACAGGGCCACCATTTGTGAGAGCTTGCATGTTCTTCCCACGTCTGTGTGGGTTTTCTCCGGCCAGGAAAACTCATGTTTAAAATCAGAAGTATTTGGGTCTTCATTTAGAAGTTTGGTGATGTTGTTGTGACCATAAATATGCTGTCGGAACTTTATTGTTTACAGATAACAGTTATTCTCCAGTAAAGTGGTTTTGCTGTAAATCGTTTTGCTTAAAGTTGCAGTTTTCAAAAACCTACTGACAACTCTAAGTGAGGAGTTACTGCACACTTTCTCAATCCAAAATCCTAGGATGAGAGAAACAGCATGGTTTGCCCTCAAGAACATGCACTCTCCATAAATTAGGCAACACCATTTTCTCCTGAATGCCTCTTATGCTCCCCCTCATGTCCTTGTTCTTGTCCTCAGGGTTGGCTAGGTTTTATGAGGCAACTTGTCTCCTTGCCAGTGAAAGCTAGCATTCCTACTGTTCTCCACAACTACTTTTCTACACTGCATGGTGCAGATGAATTGCTGGTGCTCACTGGCTGAAATATGGTAGCAAACTCTACTCTAATTTTATGCACTTCCTTAGCAGCTTCCATTATTCTTTCCAGCTGAAGGTGAATTATTTAAAGGAGAGCAAAGACTCCTTCCTTCAAGTTTATTTGCATACATGTGATCAAGAGTTAGTGTTCTGAGCCTGTGCGGAAATTTCCTTGGAGATCCCTAATCACCCTTAGAAATATATTCTAATGAAAATCTATTCATCTCAGGGCCTTTCCTACATTAAAAATGTATCGCTTTTCACCTTAGGAAGTAATAAAACTATAAACTTTTCTAAATACGATGGATTTTGTAGCAAAGCTCAAAAATCTGTCTTATAAAAAACAGATTATATTCAATTTATGATGGAATTATTCTAGATAATGACCTATTTGGTTTACTTATGGTAAACCCTCCCTCATAAATACAACTCTTAAGTAAAGACAGCCTACGGTTGTACAACCAGACATTAATTTCATTGCTTATGTTGCTTAATTCATCATTAGGGTGATAGTAAATCATTTTGACTATGCCACTGAAATCATTTTGGACTACACAGCAAGAGGTCTGAGGAACACACTGCTTAGAAAGCAGGAGATTATTATTATTCTTATTTTTTAAAAAAATTCTATCTCATTTTTCAGCCAGGAGAATAAAAATGAAGGACTTAATTAGCTCCAAAATCTATTTTCATTGCAAGGGATCACACCTGAAACACAAGAAATCACAATAAAGAAGGTTGCATTTCACTCATCCAGCTCCCAAAATCTTGGATTAGGAAACAGATCTTCCATATCAGAGGACATACTTTACTGGTAGATTGTGGTCCTTTTAATGCCCTTTTAATAAGTCAAGCACTGGAAAGCTGTCAAACTGGATAACTGAAAATTGTAATTTTTATGTTCTCTTTTTCACGTATTAGCAAGGGTTGCCACCTCTCTGACAGAAGTTCTGTTCCTTTAACAGCTGCATGGCAGGCAAAAATTTGACAGATGCAGCATTACTGAATCTCCACACTGAGAAAATCCATTCGTCCATGAATGTTTGCCTCTCATGTACAAGTTCAGAGCCTGTGACAGGAAAAAAGCTGACAACCCTAATTCTAGCTACTAGCTACTAGCAACACACACACACACACACACACACACACACACACACAGAGAGAGAGAGAGAGAGAGAGAGAGAGAGAGAGAGAGAGATTCTGTATAGCTTCTCAAAAGAAGGCATAAACATATCTTGATGTTAAAAATTCAAAAACTAGACGCTTAGACACCAGACTTGTTGGATCTCAGTTATGAATCAATTTAAGGTGAACGTTTATTTTCAAACAGAGGTGCACCTGCTCTAATGTGTACTTATATACACAATTTAGAGAATTTCCTATAACTGACGTGCTTGAGCTTCACACCGTAACTTCATATAATGGAACCAGAGATGTGTTAAAACTCAATCTGATGCAATCATGTAAAAAAATAGAGATGGAGTTTGCCTGGTGATGGAGTCAGAAGAGGCGCACAGGAGACAATGCTTAAACTTCTACCTCCCAGCATTTATGTCCCTGTAATATGGCCCAACATCCCTTTTATTTCCCATTTGGATTTAGAAAAGCACTTGGGTTAAGCAAGTCACAGATAGGAAAGTATTCAACAAACTGACCCCCTGTTAAATCAAACCCTATTCCCCTTTTTTAAATAATTGGGGAAGATTTGTATTTAAACATACAGGAAGGGCCTTTTTCCCCACAGGGATTCTGTTCCCAGAACCCTCATTTGAGAAACAAAAATCCAACCTGAGGGTTTAGCCCACACCCCCACTCTCTGAACCCAACTGAGGCTATGGTCCAGTTGGGTCCTGAGAGCTTTAGGAGCCCTGAGGCCTTTTGGAGACCAAGGCCATGCGCATTAGCCCATGGCCTCATCAAGCCTCAGAATGGCAGTTTCAACCAAAAAACCTCACTTCTGGTTTTCACCCCAAAAATGGAAGAGACAGTTTTAACTCCTTATATTATGAGGCCCAGAGAAGCCCTCCAGGCTTCCCAGGCCTTGTAATCCCTTATAAGGCATTAAAAGCATGACTTCCAATTGTCAGCGAAAACTGAAAATGACTTTTTTGTTGTGGTTGAAACCCATTCTGAGGCCTGCCGAGCACAGCCTTGGTGAGCCTCAGAAGAGCCCTTGGAGACAACCGGAGCTTTGGCCGCCTTCAGAAGTTTCAGGTTGAGCTGAATCTGGCTCAATGTGGGTTTGGGGGACCCGCTTTGAGCCAAATCCACAGATAATTAGATTCAACATATATAGATGTACCAGCACCAGATACTGTTTGCCACAATATCAAAGAAACTACATATAATACTGTCACTTGAGCCATGTTACTATTTAATACTAATGCAGTAGGGTGTACTAATAAATTAAGTTTAGTTCTGAAAAGTGCGTATCAACTTTGACTTGTTTAAAAACGTGGATAAAATGTAATTCAGTGAAATAAGCTGAAATACTATAATCACTCTTGCCATGAAAGAACCACTTAGCCTCATTTTTAAGCCCTTCAACTACACAAATGTTACTAGGTTACCATCCCTGCTTTTTCAGTTAAGTATTAAGCTCTTATGCATGAATCTTGCAGTGATTGTTCAGACAAGGGCACACATGAATAAAAACAAATGAAAATTAGAATGTCCCGTATTGATGCAGCTAGTCCCAGCATGCTAAAAGATTCTTAGCCTAAAAATTAATTTTAGCACAGTTAACTGTTTACATACTTTGTAATTCTGTTTCCTGCATTCTTATACAGCAGGTATTTAATTATAAACTATACAACATTTGTACAAAATGAAGCACACAGTACTAGCTTTAGGTAACCAATGAACCCCGCAGGCAGAGTTGTTTTCTGTTTCCTGACCCTTAGCAGTGCTTTCTCCAGAAAATCGGTATACTGATTCATAGTTTATTTGGTTCTGATTACAGAGTTATTTCCTCAATATTATCCATCTCTCACTTTGTTTATTGTCCCTGGGTACTTGTGAACATAGGAAATGCACTCATGACTACTTTGCTATAACATGGTTTTATAAACCCAAATTGGCTCACAGTAGTTGTATTGTCATGAAATTGTTTGACATTCTAACACGTGAAGATGTCGACACAAAGCATAACCAAAACACAAATTATTTTGAACAACACCGCTGAAATAACACGAGAAAGCACATATCCCTGGAATACATAATAGTGCTTGATCCCATAGGCAGATTGTATGTGCAGTTTTGTTGGAAGCATGCCAAGTTTCAGCACGGCTACCAGAAGTTTCCGATCTGGATTTAAAAGTGACAGAATACCAGTATTTGCTACCACAGCCACCTCCCTCGTTCTCTGAGAACAGCTTTATTGTGACCCAAATAACAAAGGCAGGCAGGCAGTGGCTTCCAGAAGGCAATGTTGATATAATAGTTAGGGGAAAACCCCATATAAATGCTAATTGCTCAGCTGCTTCACATACTATCTCAGTTATTCTTGCAACAACTCTCCGAGGAAACAAGACAGTTAGGGTGCAATCCTTACCAACTTTCCAGCACTGACATATGGGGCTGGAATGGGGCCAATGGGGCATGTGTTGCATCCTGAAGTTGGGGGGGGGGGCAGTCACGGAGGCCTTCTCCAAGTAAAGGAATGTTTGTCCTCTTACCTCGGCGCTTCACTGCCCTTACCCCAAGGATGGAAAGTTGGTTAGGATTGCGCTCTTAGAACATCAAAGGTTTGGGAGAATGTAGCCAAAGTAATATAGTCACCAGTTGTTGAAGATAATACAGGTGTGCCCCAGTATCCACTGATTCTGTATCCACAGTTTCAGTTATCCACAGACACCATGGATACTGGAGACTCCTATTAAAAAGATAGGGGAACATCAATGGTTTTGCTGCAATAAAGAAAAGATTTGTTTAATGTTCCCCCTAGCTTTAAAAAGGCATTCCTTTAAAAAGGCATTTAAAAAGACTGTTTCAGGTGGGGTCCGGAACAGAACCCCAGTGGATACTGGGGCATGCCTGTATTGTAAGAGGAGTTGGAACAGCCCAAACACTAGGAAGGAGCAATGGTGGCAACCCACAAGCAACACTATTCAGATGGTATCACTTTGGGATTCACTGTGTGTCCTTGGGCAATTAATTTTTTCAGCTCAACCTATGCAATGGTAAGAATGAGGACTCCCAAAGGTAAAGGTTTCCCACAACCAAACGGTCTAGTTGTGACCAACTGTAGGGGGAGGTGCTCATCTCCGTTCCTAAGCCGAAGAGCAGGCGTCTGTCCAAGGACAAGCTTCTGTGGTCATGTGGCCAGCATGACTATATGCCAAGGCGCACGGAACGCCGTTACCTTCCCACCAAACTGGTACCTATTTATCTACTTGCATTTTTAGGTGCTTTCGAACTGCTAGGTTGGCAGGAGCTGGGACAAGAAACGGGAGCTCACTCCGTCATGCAGTCTCAAACTACCAACCTTCTGGTCAACAAGCTCAGCTCAGCTGTTTAACCCGCAGTACCACCAGGTCCCTTGAGGACTGCCTATTTTACTATTAATAGAGGTAAGATGAATAAATCTCAAAATTTACAGACTGCTATTGTTGACATATTGAAAATGCTGTGGCCCTTATGGGGCATGGTTCATGTCCTTAGGCTCTGAGTCCACAACAAGCACTAATAGCTACTTCAGAAGGGGTGAAGGGAGAGTTCCACTGCCCTACTAGTGTGATTCACTGACCACTCTCCTTTTGACATATCATCAACTGCAACAAGGATCTTTCAGGCACTATGTTGGAGCTGAGCTAAAGGGCTGTCACATTTAATTTTCAGCTTGAAAAAGTTCAATTTGAGAAGCAATGAATTTTTTAACCTAGTATGTTGCCTTGTTGTTTAAAGACAAAAACACAACACAAACCTTTCACATGGATGTTTTTGTGGTACTTTTAGTGCAGCGTTTTCCATATAATAATTCACCAGGCTTTCAAGCCTCGTCTGTGAGATCACAGGTCATCAGTGTTTTAGGTGCAGGTCAAACCTTTTTTATACACTGATTTTTGATCCACTGATCAGATTTAAACACAGCTTGAATACAATACGGCTTTAAAAAAAACACCTTCGCTTCCTCTCTGCCCCTCCTAACAGCTACCTTCTGTAGGGAAGCACTTCGCAACTAGCCAGCATGTCACTCAGGCAAGCAGGCTGCTGCTGGGTCTTCAAGCCTGCTTCTACACAATACATCTGCCCATCAAAAAAATTCCCTTTACTTCCTGTTTTCTTCCTTCCTTTCTCCCTCCTCCTGGATGCCAGCCAAGTTCACCCTGCACAGTTTCACACACTAGCTGGCCATGCTTTGCTCTCTGCCTCTCCCAACAGCCTCCTCTTGCAGGGAGATGCTATGCAATTAGCCAAGAAATCAGGCAAACAGGCGGGTAGGCAGCTGCTGGGCCTTAAGGCCTGCCATTGCAAACACAAATACTATGCCATTGTAATATAGGGACTTGGTACCGGCGTTTTTTGGTATCAGTGGGGAGTCCCAGAACCAAACCGCAGTGGAAAAGGAGACAGTTGAATCCTGTGGCTGCCAAAGCTACCACCAGGATCTCCTCAGGGTAAGGGAACATAAGTTTCCTTGCCCCAGGTAATGCCACTGCGGTGCTAATGGGTCTTCTTGGTTCTGTGCCTAAATATGAGTGGTAGAGATGAGGAAACCCTTGTCAGGCTGTCCAGCTCAGGAGGGGGGGGTAGGACTTGGCGACAGGGGCTGCCACTATCCATACTCCCATCATGGGTCTAATCATTCTCTCCCTCCACCGTTCTTCCGCCCCCTGCCCCAAGAATACTTACCACTCACCAGAGCACCAGCTGCCCGTCTTCTCTGCGCTGAAGCTCAGCGCTGACTGGAGCTGGCCCAGTGCTGGAGCTCCTTGCTCTCTGGGTGCCTTAACTGTGCTTCACATCATGTGTGCAACACTCAGAGCTGGAGGTACAAGTGTACCGCCAGCGATAACGGATTCATGATTGAGCCCTCAGAGACTAGCACTGCTATGGAGATAACTTTCAAGAAACCTTTCCTGAGCTCTGCTATTCAGTATGAAACCAGAAGGAAGAGAAATCCCTACGGATACACACTCCACACAAAATACTGTACTTTATTCAAATCCACCCATGATCTGTGTATTTAATTGAACCCCCATCTTTAAATTAGGTGTAAATAAACCAGATGTTGGAAAGAAATTTTTGCAGCAGAAGAGAGGAGTGACAAATGACTAAGGGCACAATCCTATGCAGCGCTGGATTAGTGAGGCTGGCCAGCCAGCACCAAATCCAGCACTGCTTAGGATGGGCTGGAGCCTCCCCTATGTGCTCCTCCGATCTGCGTCCGCTAAACAGTAGCCCGAATTGGGACCTCACTGCCAGGCTTAGGATGTGGCCGTACGGCCACCTCTCAAGCTCGCCCAGGTCCCGCCCCAGTACCCCCCCCCCCCCCCCACCAAAACCCCTCCCCAAATGGGACAGAGAATCCCTTGTGCCGACCATCTCCGGTTGGTGCAAAGGAGGCTCTCCGTCGGTGCTCTGAAGCCAATGCTGCTCGCAGCGTCGGCTTCAGAGTTGGAGCACCGATGTGGGGGTGCTGCTCGGTGCCTGCATGCCGGCGCTCTGCCCCTTGCGTTGACGCGATGACGTCGCGTCGACACAAGGGGCACGCTAGGAGTGTGCTGCCCATTAATTCAGATTTTTGAAAAGTATGAACTCTAGAAAAATGAGCATGCAACCTGCCTCCAAAGCTACACATTGTGGATCTGGACTGGGGTAAAGATCACCACATTCAATAGTCCTCAAAATACATGGTTAGGTATGGATGTAGAACATAAGGTATACAAAAACACTTATCAAACACAACTGATGAGATACATAGCAGCAGGAGTGACAGACTTTGGGAATCAGGGACTTATTTTATTCTAGCAAAAGATGCTCCTTGTGTTTATCGACAACATTCCCAACAGTGACAGTCAGGATGCTACCTAAAGCATTATGAATGGACTGTAATTATGCAGGGACTTGCACATTCCTAGACAACTTTTCCATTTACACTGAAAACAAAACAAAGTGAAGATGGCACAGGAGGCGGCCACAAAAAGGAAGGATGTAGTCTAGGAATGGATAGAAGAAGGAACAGGAATGAGACTAACTGGACAATCTTTTGGATGTCTTACAAAATGAAGCTGGGACAGAGCATGAAAGGGATTGAAGTCTAATATAAGGGAAACAGCAGACAGAGTAAAGATGAGGGTAGGATTACATGCATCCGAAGCAAAGAAAAACCATCTTTCCCAAATACCATCCTAAATCCATTTAGGAACCAACACCAAAGAACCATTACTTTTCATTGTATGGATCTGAGTTTTAAGTGAGGCATGGCTCTCATTTCTAAATAGTTGAGCCATGCCTACACTTTCTTATGTTTATTGATTGTCAATATTGAGTGCCTGTTCATGCATTAGCAGGCAGATACAATATTACAATGTTGTAATCGCTGCTGCTGTCCCTTTTACATGATGCTGGACAGGGGACTATAAATGAGAAGTAAAAACACTGAGTACGATCTATCTTCTGGCACTTAAATTCCAGTTATTCAAGGTAACTACAATTCTTTATTACCATGAGGTTTAGTAATTACCAGTACAGTAAAATTTATGTATTTAATTCATTCAATTTACAAACTGCCTTTTCCCCCAAAAGGCACTCAAGGCGGCTAACAAGTGTTTAAAATACATACAACCATTTAAGAAGAAATAAAACTATACAATATACAGTAAAATATGAAATATGCAGTAAAGTAAGCAGCAGCGATAAAACAATTGAATTAATTTGTTTAAAAGCAGCCATCAGCTCCTTACAGGGAATTACATGCTTTCTGAAATAAAAATGTTTTGAGGCCTTGTTAACAATGAAAGAGCTGTTCTTAACTCAAAGAGGAGGGAATTCCACAATACTGGCACCACCACTAAGAAGGCCCTGTTCTTGGCCACCATCTCCCTAACCTCTCTTAATGAGCCCAACAACCAACAGAGCCTCCTCAGATGACCGAAGAGACTTAACTGGGCTGTACGGAAGAAGGTGGCCTCTGAGATACGCTGGTCCCAAGCCATGTAGGGAGATGTCCCTTCATGACTTATGCCAAGTAACAAGGGTGTTCCTTTCTCTGTGAAGCAGGGAAATATGAATCTTGAATATGAATCTGACTACCTAGTGAGATCTTTTAGGATTCTCTTGTTGCCTCCAATGCTGTTGAAAATCCAGCATGAGAATTCACAAGAGAACTTTCCAGCGGTCTCTGCTTTGTAGAAAGCCCTTCATCTAAAGATCCGCCTGTAAGCACACACACCCGATATGATTTTCACTAAACTTTGAGGGACTCTATAATGTGTGTGTGTGTGTGTGTGTGTGTGTGAGTGAGTGAGTGAGTGAGTGAGTGAGTGAGTCAGACAGACAGACAGACAGACAGACAGACAGACAGACAGACAGACAGACAGACAGACAGACAATTTTAGCCGGATTCTCTCATTGTGATGTTCTTGTTCTCCCACTATTGCTTTCTTTTTTTTTCTTTTTCTTTTTTCAAAATGATTTTATTTTCTACTATACAGTAATGGGAAAAGGAAAATATTAATACGAAAGGGGAGGGGATAGTAACACAGGTATACACATAAGGTCATGGAGAGATTACATGCATATATTGAAATCTACTTTACCTACAATACATTTCTTCAACAATTATTAATAATATAATACTGTTAAGCCTCATATATTGTTAAACAAATGTATCCATCAAAATTAATTTATTAATCTATATTAGTAGTCTTAATAATCCATTGTCTGTCAGTGTAATTCAATCTTTAAGATTATTTGGAGCCACTATTGCTTTCTGATTGCTGTGAAAGGATCTTAAGATTGTGCTAGCCTTTATGAGAAGGGTGATTTAAAAAATTAAATGTAAAAATAAATAGGTCTGAGTTGACCTGTTGCAGCTGCTGGGGCTTATCCTGGAACAAGGGAACACATGTCTCCTTACTTTGCAGAGACCTCCAGCAGCCCAAAATCTCCTATGGAATGCAGCGGAACTTGCACCTGTGCGGCTGTGTCACCACATAGGGATTTGGATTGGGCTGCCCATCGAATTCAGTCGTGAGTAGCAAAATGATCTGGTTTATAAACTTTAGATGACAAAAAGAAAATATAAGAACGAATATGTAAGAAACATCTCTTCTGCAAAAGCTAATCTTCCCAATGCTTCCATCAGCCATTAAAAAGGCATCTTTGAAATAGATAAGAAACTGGTTTGAAGATACTGATTGCTATGGGGTATAGACTACATCCCAGTTTTTATCAACAGGTAACATACAGTTTTCTTTTTACAGTTATAAAAAGACTGCTTATAGAGAATCAGACAGTAGACTGTCAATGTAAAACAGATTATTAGCAAAATTGTTCATTAAGCTTGTCAAAAGGACAAATATATTTAAGAGGCAGACACAGAAGAAGATTTGCTTCCAAAAAAGGATTCGCTTCCAAGCAATGAAGTTCTCCTGGTTTTGGTGCAGAAGAATTTTTTTAAATGTACATTTGAATTGTCAAGTTGAAAAGAGCATCCCTAAGGGCAATACATATCTCCCTAAGGGCAATACATATCTCCCAAGCACAGAGCAGGTGAAAACAAATCACCTTCACCTAGGTCTAACATACACAAGATACAAGTCACATATGAATGAAGTCAAATTACTAGTGCACAGGAGAGGTGAACATGGAAATGGTGAGGTATGCTTCTTGTTAGCTCTGTGCTGCTACATAAGTTGCTGCGAAACGCATAAAAAGCAGACTTGCACTTAACTTAAAAAACTTTATTGTTCTTATTGCTTATTTAGGTTCATCAGCACGCATAGCACTTTTCACAATAGCACAACAAAAAGCAGATTTCTTATTCAATGAAGTGACAATTCAAACTTAGTGTGGTGGAAGGCAGGGAGTAAAAAAAAAGCACAAATAGATCTACTGTACAGGGAGGCTTTGCTTCATTTGGGAATGAGAATGAAATGACTAACTGAGGACCCCAATTCTATGGGTACCTTCCACAGATGAAACTAATGATCTGTCAATGGCCCTCTCCACTGGCACTTCTGATGCAGCTATGAGGCATGCAGCAAGGCTGAGGGTGCAAATGGCTGGCAAACTCGCATATGCCATTGGAGAGCCCAGCCACCACAGAAGGAGGTATGCTGGTGGCAGGCAGTGGTGGGATTCAAATAAATTAACAACAGGTTCTATGATGTCATAGCCGGAGCAAAAAAAAACCCCAAAGCCAGCCAAAGTAAGCGAGTGGGCGGGGCCCGGCCATTTAACAACCGGTTCTATAGAACCTGGGGGAAACCCCTGAATCCCACCACTGGTGGCAGGGAAGGGGACTAAAGGGGAGGTTTGAGGTTGAAGATATGGGCGTGTTGGGGGAAGAAAGGGCTGGACCTGGCAGTGGCAGCCATTTCTCTGCCTGCTTCACCCCCTGGACTTGTGTGCCAGCTATATACATGCCAGCTTTTTGTCCTTTACCTCTTGCGGGCCTCCTGAATTCCCCCTCCCCATAGCATGCAGTGCACATGTGGCGCGCCTTCATGTTTCAGAATATTGGGGGATAGGGTTGGGCAGTTAGAGATTTCATAGAAGCATTTCAGCAAGAACAGAGTGGGTTTTGAAAGGAGAGAAAGAGAAAGAGGTGGCGTAATACTGAATTTCCAGGAAGGAGATCTTGGTATAGTAATATTATTTACTATCTGAAATTAGTGGAGGCTCAGCACAAAATGCTATCTAATTCTATGAATTACTAAACTTTAAACAGCCATCCTGTTGGCAGACTACACAACTCCTATAGTGGCCCCTATGAGACTTCTGTACACACACATTTTATTGTTCAATCAATTGAAGTAGTATACTTTAACCTCTCTTCAATTGATCCTCAGAGCAGGAAATTAGTACACTTCTTCATGCCTTGTGTACACATAATAAATGAGATGTGTAAAGCCATTGGTACATGCAATCAGCAAGGTATATATGCTTAACTTGTACTACCCCTGATCTATTAATAACAACCTTGCATTCTGCTACACTTGTCATAAAAAACTGTGCCAAAATATCAGATATTACTAGCATTTCCCTTTTAGTCTTCATCTAAACATGTTTCTTTTATTTTCATTTAAAACAGCTTTTCGTTTTTCTTTTTGTCTATTTTCATTGTCATAAAATGAATGTATCGTATGGGGTAGGAGATCGTAGGATATTTTCAACTAAACTACAGCGTTTCTAATTTTATTGCAATTACAAGCCAAAAACATTATCTATAGCATACAATTTAATTCACTACATCATTTAAAGACAGAGAAATACTAGTTACTAAGAGCATTAAAATTTAGCATTTACTAAGTGGAAATACAAAACAAGTTCAAGCAAACCACAAAAGAAAATCCCTATATTATGATTGCACAGTCAATGCCTACAGCAAATCAAAACTATATTAGATTTATTTTCTTGCCATTAACTGAGTTGGTCTAGCAGATAGTATTAGCAATAAAAAAAAAAACAACTTTAAAAGATGAAGCCATTTCACAATAAACCTAAGCATGCAATTGCATTATTCCTGTTTCCTTGACAACCTGCCAACATTCATGACCCAAGAAAATTCCCAACTGAGTTGCTGATCCAGATGTTTAATAATTCAGAGGACTGCTTCCCTCTTTGGGTGGAATGGCATTTGTCACTAATGACTGAACCACCAGCAAACAGCTCTCTGTCCTCTATCTTAATGTGCCAAGTGTTATGTGATGTCAGCTTTGTTAAATTAACTAAATCACTTCAGATGCCTTTCAATCAAACACCATTGAGAACAAAGGATAAAACGCCCCACTCAAATAAAGAGCTACTTATTTCCTGCAATACTTCCATTATCATTTCATGGTATTCTTTTGCCATTGTTTTTTCAAAGGTGAGCTCTAGAAGAAAAGCCAAACTGTTACATGAGTTTTATCTACAAATGGCATTGTTTATTATAAGCAGGTCACTTGAATTCTGTAAATTGTTTACTATAGTGCTATATCATGCTAAAATTGCAGAAGATGACACAACCAAAACCCTAATTGGTGGTTTGGGGTTTGTCTGTAAACCCCAGTGGTACTATCATACAAGTCTGCAAAGGGTACTGTCCTAGCAATAATAATAGAGGTCATATTCCATCTGACTGCTGCATATCTCATTGAATGTTTGTTCAGTTCACACAGGAGAATGCACAATATCTATTAAACTCCTTAGGAACTAAAAGAAACAAATAAAATACGGTGTGTGTTTCATGCTTGCATGTGCTTTCTCTCTGAGAGAGAGAGAGAGAGAGAGAGAGAGAGAGAGAGAGAGAGAGAGAGAACACACAGCCATATATTTCAGGATTATCTTCATAGGGTTTCTTCCCCAGTATCCGTAGAGCACAATGTGCCAGAACTCCAGCTTGCAATGGTTCTTCACCCATAGTGTGGTCACATCATTTTGTCCATGGGTGGTACCTTAACTCAGTCAGATTGGACAGTCACCAACCTGGCAGGCCAACACCTGACCTCTGAGTACCAATAGATGCAAGGGTGGGGTGGGGGTGCAACTGGAGACCAAGTGCAAGGCCAATAGTCCTATGCAACCTGGAGGCAGCACAGATTTTATCATGTATCTATACCTGATGTGTGATAAAATTGTACTTACCAATTTATAAGATAATACAGACAACTAAATACCAGCTCCAGGGTTGTATAAAACATCTGAAAAGGCATGATCATAGATCTAGCAGGAGTTGGTATGTTGTAGAGTTCCTACACTAACGGTGGTCCCAATCATAACAGGGCCTTACACTGCTGGAAGTAGCATTCTGACAGTGTAAGGCCCTTTACTATTGTCACAATGCACAACGTGCCATTCAGTGCAGCTTGCCCACCACTGCAAGCAGCCAGGTTTGCATGCCAGCAGATAGGAAAGGAGCCCCAGCACTAGTAAGTCAAGAGGCAGGATTTGGTGGAGCAGAGAGGAGATCAGGGCAGGGAGGATGGATGCTGGGAAGGGGGCAGCAGCAGGAGCAGCACTGATATCATACTCCCATCCCCAACCTCAATCTGCCTTCCCAGGACCAGTTGGATTTGCACCAGCTACTGTATGTAGCTGGTGCATTCCAAGTAGACCCAGCAAGGTGGCAAGAGTTTACTGTAGGGCAAGGCAACAAGTGTTCCCTTACCTAAAGGTGCATTGTAGCCTGAAATCTCCCAGCAGGATGCAGCATGCTCCCCCACTGGCAAGGTCACATTGCCGCATAGGAAGTTAGGTAAGATTGGGCTATTACTGTGTCTATTCCATTGCTAATTTTAAAACAAATTGCTTCCATATACAATTTGTTGGTACCATTCAATAATTTATATGGTTTCCAAATAGTTGCTCATGTTGAATTCTACAGCCAACCCATTTACTGGTCTCAAGTCCCTCAGTCCCATCATTATAACCATATTATTTTATGCACCTAAAACCGTTGAAAAGATGCATACTGTTACTGCCCTCCTTCCACCTGAAACAGATGTGTATATCCCTACAGTTCATTTATGTTAAACTCCTGCCTGTATGTACCTTTTTAATAAATGGAGTGCTATTTTGTTACTATGAGCAGAGATTGCTAGCAGGAACTGAACCTGTAATTCATAATGGGCCTTTTCTGTGACCTCTCCTTTTTAAAAAAAAGAAGCAGGGCAGGACTGCCTGCTATACTTTTAAACTAAACAGACTGCTTTTGCTAGGGCATTAGAGATATTTGACATCCTTACATTTTAATCAACAGTGTGGGCAATGGGGACTTCAAGATCCAGGGCTCTGAGGCATCACGGTATCAAAATGTCAATAAGCTAAGTAATCTACTAAAACTTTTATTTTATTAGCCAAGCTATTAAATTAATGAAAGCATGCAGCCCTAGAGCAAACCAACTATGTGTAATTTTAAGTCTGTGCTAGGACTATGGAGCAAGTATGGTTCTTGGGTTTATGTTTTGAGGACTTAAAGTAGAATCCTGCAGAGATGCTGTAACCCAGAGGTTTCCAAGTGTTTGCAGGGGAAGGAATAGGTGACAACGCGACTGTGCCACTGCTGGGGTTTGGCAGACTTACCCGGGGATTGCTATGGCTCTCCAGAGGTTTTGGGAATAGTCACAATCGCAAACCTGAAGTGGGTTGGGATAGCATTATTTTTAGCTTTTGGAAATGCAGCCTGCAGAGGGGGTAATAGGCTCCCCAGTCCCTCTGGATAGCCATAGTGGCCACCAGGTAAGTCTACAAAACTCCTTTTAGCTCCAGTGACAGCTGAATCATGGGGATTGCATCACCGCCAATTCATTATGGTCCTGCTCCTTAAGGGGACATCATCAG
Source organism: Lerista edwardsae (assembly GCA_029204185.1). Taxonomy (NCBI): domain Eukaryota; kingdom Metazoa; phylum Chordata; class Lepidosauria; order Squamata; family Scincidae; genus Lerista; species Lerista edwardsae. The sequence continues at coordinate 1,237,283 of JAJKFI010000115.1, forward strand.
AGCTTCCCTGGATGGGGCATCAATGCCCCAGTTTGGGAATCTTGCAATAACCCAAAGTCTTCCTACACAAGTCCAGTGACTGCTGCTTCTCCCAATTTTGACCATGTCACCTTGCCATCACTATACCTACAGCAGCTGCAAACCATTGTAGAGAGAAAGGAGACACTGGGAGGAAATAGAAATTGAATGTCTAAACCTGTTTTGTAAAGGCTCAGGGAATTGGATCTTTCCAAAACCTATTTACACAGGGTGCAGTTTTTATGGTACTCTTTCCTGGGAGTAAATCCTACTGAACACAATTGGGCTTGACTTCTGTATATAATAAACCTATGTAGGATTGTGCTATTATTTGTCTTTGCCTCAAACTACATGTGTCATTCTGACCTTGCAGATGAAATTGCTGTTTAGCATACCCATAGTAAATATAGTCCTAACTCAAAGATAAATTATTGCGATAAATTATAGATATTGTTTCCTTCCTGCCTAGGAGCTTCCTAATGGGCTTTAAATTTCAATCCGTTAGATTCAGATAAGCCTGAAATATCGGTGATTTTCTTTAACTATTTTATGTCTTCAGATATTTTCTGAAGTGTGGTATTTGATTACATTCCTGAAGGTTGTTAGACTGACCTGAACTCCTATAAACAGTTGAAAGGATGTCCCATATAAATTAATGTCCTTTCTGAATAAGGCTGTTCACAACATAGCAATTTTCCTCCAGCTATAAATTTGCAATCTACCTTAAATGAAATAAAACTAACAGATCACAACCAGTTAATAATGGTCACATTAATGTACTCTACCCTTTGCATTAATAGTTGTTTATGCTTCAAAGCATTCAAAATCTCAAGCGTCACTTTTGCAAACTCCCACCCAGCTGTTTAGCTTACTTCGTTACAAGTGTCATTTTATCATGCATATCTACCATAAATGCCTACCAATTGCCTATGCTTTGACATAAGATTATACGCATAACATTGACCCAGTTTTATAGTGGTATTGCTGTTGTATGCTAAATGCAAACATCAAGTTTTGGGATGACAAAGGATGATCCAAAAACTCACTTTTTCCTCCTCCTTTTCCCCTTATGCTCTTCCCAGTCTCTTCTGTACACTTTCAGCCTATTCTGAGGAAGTAGGATCAAGAGATCAAGATGATACAAAATGCTCACAACCAGCAGCAACAGATGGGACAAATCACACTAGCAACAGCTTGTATGCACAAGCCGTGCCCAAGTACAAAGATCAGAAGGAACAGTGGATGGTGTGATTCAGCATCTTGCACTTACAATTTATTTATTTAAAATACATATATACATATTTTTCCAGAGCTCAACATAGTATACAGTATAACAATAATTAAAAGCATAGAATACAATAGAACAAGGGGCACATAAAAACAATAAAAAACAGCACAAATCCATAAAAATGGCATGAAGTAAGGAGATTTTAAACTGCTGACATGCTGGTCTGGCATTTTAATTTTTGATTACTGTAATTGCATAGTTGTGTGATAATCTTTTATCTTGCATCTTCAATGACATGAGCCGCCTTGGGACCTCCAGCGTGGGATCGAAAAGCAGAATAAAAATTCCACAACAAACCAACCTATACATGGTGATTAACCAAAGGGGTCCCTAGGAGAATCCTCCCTCATCAAAAGCCAAGCGAACTATACATGCTTTTAAACCCCGCTGAAAGCATATAAAGAAAGGCTGTCTTCAGATCTCCTGGAAGTTGATTCCACAGACATGGTGCCACAACAGAAAAGGCCCTCCCTTGTTGCCATCCCTTTGGCTTGAGAAGAAGCTTGAGGAAGGCCCTATCTGTGCAGGGAATGTGCAGGCAGTCCTTGAGATATCCCAGTCCTATGCCATATAAGGCCTTAAAGGTAATAACCAACACATTGAACATGGCTCAGAATTATTTTGCCCAAAATTAGGCAAAGGCTCCACTGACCACAGATGCTGTCTGGCAATCCAGAGACAACCGTGAATTTAGGCTGCAAATCCACTCTTTAGAGAGTGCTACCTCATGAAACCTTCCAGTCTGATTACCTGAGATTCTTGAAATGGGACAAGCCAGGGAACGAACATGATGTTCTCCATGATCTGCCAGTGTTTAAGGAAATGATGTTCCCTTGAAACAGGGGGCTCCAAACTCTAGCCTGCAGGCCAGTTCCTGTGCCTCCCCGGTCCTTCCCCAGCAGGAGCAGCACTTTACGCTCCACCGGGGACGCCACGAAAGACTCCTACTACAGCTCCCAGGGGTAGTCGCAACCAGCCACTTCTGGGGTCAGCTGCCCCAGCAAAACGCGCACCTGGTATTCCCCAGCAAAACACAGCTTCCCCGTGGCTTTCTCTGGTGGAACATGGAAGTGCTGTTCACGCCAGGGACAATTTTCCCCATAGCAGCAATCTCAAGTTTTGAGACTGCTGCCTTAAAAGAAGATCTGCATTTCTTTTTAATCACATATCCTGCTCTTCCTCTAAGATGGTCCAGTCAGTATATATGGGGATAAACATATCCTGTTTTATTTCTATAACAATCCTGTGAGGTAAGTTATGTGGGAAGTGAAACTCTGTCAACAGTGTGCACAAGGAGTTTTATCGAGATTTGCTAAATGCTTTTGAAATGAACAGATTGGTTAAGAAGTAGTTCCAAGCTAGAATATCTTGTAAAGAATTTCAGACATTCCTTACTTCTTCCATCTTCCTTAGGTTTGAGTATGTGTGTGCATATGCGCATGCACACGCGCGCACACTTCTTATTCTTAGAAGAATACTTCAAAGACACATGTATGCTTCAGGTTTCCACAGTTCATAATACCAAAAGATATGTAGGAAGATGTGTTAGGCTGTGAAGTTGTAACAGGCTTAAAGAGACAGACTAAGGAATTTTGTAGCTTGGGAAATACAGAGAGAAGAGCTGCTGGTTAAGGCAGCACAGCACAGCTGTATGCTGTGAAGGACATGCTGCAAGACACCTGAAGTTAGCACTGCTATGAATATAAGCAGTAACCAGAAGCTTCTCTCAGAGAGTGAGAGTTAGAGTATCTCTGCTACCTGTTTGGCAGTATCTGCCGTGCTCTGTGACTGTCAAGTGTTGTGTAGCTGTGGTAGGAGACTGTGACCAGTGTGTTGCAGTATATTATGGACTTAGAGTATGAGTTAAATCCATGGAATATGTAATGTGAAGAAGTGCTGTGGAATTGCTTATTACTGCTTGATACATCTGTTTTTCTAACGTGTTTGGAGCTGGACTGGATTGCTGACTATCCTACCTGCCTAATCCATTGGAACTATTTTTAATACAAGTCTCTTGCCTAATTTGTCTGCTTATGTAGTTGCTGCTGTTCATGGGCGTTGCTCTACTCTGCTGGCTTCCTAACTTCCACTAAGTTTGGCTAGCCGTAATAAGAAGCAAAGAATGGCTAGCAGGTTTCACACTCTAGCAGTAAAGGCTGCTGCTGAGTAGCCTCCCCAAAGCTGCTGTTGAGAACATTGGTTTCCTGCAGGGAACAAAGTGTCAAGCTATCCCAGCAGTGCATACAAAGACAAAGCAAGGAAGGGATTTCATCAGGTTTCTGAAGGGGCCTCGCTGAAACAACCAAAACTTCTGAGTTAAAGCCACATTAGTAAATTTGTTTTATATCCAACTTGGCTTTTTAATCTCTTTACCAATTGTGCCAGCGCCCACCCCCTTTTCTTCTTCTGGCAAGCGATCAGTGCTTTACTTTCATCACTAACAACTTCTTTCATCCATCATTTTGATTAATCTGCCTTTTAATAAACTACTTGTATTTTACTGCTTTACCTTCCTGGTATAAGGGAGCCATTTGTGATGCCTCTCAGACAATCATGGTCCACTGCTAGCTAATTTTAAAGACCTTCTTTTAAGAGACCTGAACATTTTAAAGGAATTTGCAGTTCCTAACTAGACCCGATGAGAGGTGAAAAGCACATATATTCCCTGCAACCATTATTTTGAATTATCACAGACAGGGGGATGCTCTCCTAGACTGAACTTTTAAAAAGCTCTGACTTGCCAATCATTAGACCTTTCAAGATATTGATTGGTCCGTGTCACAAAGGGTGGGCAATAATCCTTTCTTCAATCCTGACCTTCTGTAAGAACAGGGGATTCCAACACTTTGAGTTAGGGAAACAGAAAGCGACCTCACACCAAGACAAACCACTGGCCAATTTAGCCCCATATTGTTTTCACTGACTGAAAGCAGCTCTCCAGAATTTAATCACCTTTTCTATAACTTGAGCTGTCCTGATGATGTACCATCATTATGAGAAGATGTATCACCAATCTACGGCTTCAAAGTCTGGAAAATACTGCTTGCTTAGAAGAAACTCTCTGGCAAATACTCAAACACTAAAAGAGTGGACAGAGAAGATACTGCAGTCTTGTCACAGGGTCTCCTTTCAAAAATTGCTAGCACCTGTGAACTTTGTAGCTGAGGACAAAGCAGCACAAGAACATAGAAAGTTGTCTTATAGAACATTTGACAAGTGATCCATGGATTGTCTGGACTGATTGACGGCAGCTCTCTAGGGTTTTAGGCAGGCAGCTTCCCTAGTCCTAGGCAGAGATGCCAAGGATTGTTCCTGAGACCTTCTGAATGTAAAGCATAAACTCTACCACAAACTATTGAATGTCCCATAGTAGTTGCTTTTTAAAATAAAAAAAGTATTCTGGCTCAAGTTGGCTTGGAAGTCACACATAGTGCTGTGAAGCTGTTAGTTTTTATCATACAGGCAGGTCACAAGGAACTGAACACAATCTAAACACTTCTTTTTGCTCCAAGGATTCACAAGTTTAAGATTTCTTTCATAACAAGGGTCAATTTAGGAATCTAAGCTCCTATTATATGAGGAATACGTAATACCAGCTTTCACCAATCATAATTCTCCACACACAAAAAAATCTGCCTTGTGAATTGGAAATATCCCTTTTTCTGGGCTAAATTGACCGGGCTAAAATTTGTTAAAACTCACAATCAATGAAGTTTTCATTCATGGCTAACTATTAAACCATTATAAACAAACAGCAGAATAATCAACAATCCTCTTTATAATATTAACCAGCCCAAGTGAAGCAAACAGGATGCATTTTATCAGAGAGCATAACATTACTTTGAAGCAAATTTTGAAATTGCTTTTGAGAAGTCTCAACTAAAAACAGGTCTTAACCCTAAAGTAACTTCTCTATACATTCAAAATGACTTACTTTGAAGATGAAATTGTGCATGCATTATAAAGAAAATTCTGTTTCAGCACTGTGAAAGTTATGTAAAAATGTACAGCAATCCTTTTTGCTCCACTGATATTTAGTTTGAATGAAAAATGCAGGTCTCGTCTTAAACATAGTAACAACTACAATCAATCCCACGTTCTTAGCGCCAAGGTTCAGTTGGGATGATAAAAAATGGATGTGCTGAAATCAGGGGTGGCCCATGCCTCTTCTTATTTCACATCTATTCTTATTTCATTATCACAAAGCCATGGCAGGGCTATGTAATGTAAGGAAGTTGCAGAAACCATTACAGGCATGCCCATGTATTCCCGGATTCAGTATTTGTGGTTTCAGTTATCCACGGGCACGGGGGATGCCTTTTACAAAGGGGAAAGTGTTAGATTTTTTTAAAAAACCTTCTGCAGCGAAATTGCTGTGTTTCCAGGGTTGCAGGCAACCTTCTGAGCCACCTGCAGTCTTTTCCTAGTCCTCCGAAGCGCCTCCATTTTTCAAAGCTCGCCCCAGAATGCAGTGCGACCAGGAAGAGAAATGATTGCGCTGCATTCTGGGACTAGTTCTGAAAAATGGACGAGCCTCAGAGGACCAGGAAAAGGCTCAGAAGGCTGCCTATTGCCCTGGAAATGCAACGCTTTCACTGCGATAAGGGAGCTTTCTTTTCCTTTTTGCAGCGAAATCAGTTTTCAGCCTTCTAGAGGCATTCTGAGGGCCAGGGAGGCTGCGTTTTGTCTCCTTAGTCCACCCTATGCACACAACCATAGTACAGCTTGGAGGGTGCAGCCCATGCTAGCAAAGACAGGAGGACCAGAGGCTCATAGGGGACCAGAGGCTTGCTGCAAGCCGGATAGAGGCTCTCCAAGGGTCGCATCTGCCCCCCCCCCCAGGCCAGGGTTTGGAGACCCCTGGTCTGCAATATAATTTGACCATTTTGCAGAACTGAAAAATTCAGGCATACTTGGGCTTGTGTGTGTGTGTGTGTGTGTGTGTGTGTGTGTGTGTGTGTGTGTGTGTGTGTG
>JAJKFI010000115.1:1243572-1282577 GCA_029204185.1 Lerista edwardsae
GTGTGTGTGTGTGTGTGTGTGTGTGTGTGTGTGTGTGTGTGTGTGTGATACCAGTAACATCTGCTGTGTTGGAAAAACAACTGCCTAACTTGTTTAAAGAGTTCTGAAGCTTTTAAAAGAATGGATATTAACGTCTTTCAGGAACAATTGCAACAGACTCAATTACATTCTGGCTGCCAACATCCACTCCCCAAACAGAGTTCATACAAGGATGCAAAGACATTTGAAAACCAAAAACCTTACATTTGGAAAGAAGAATATACTTATGATTTATTGAGGCAAAATTAAAAATAGCTAATAAAAAAGAAATATGTTTTGAATTTGCAGTTTTAAAAGTAGAAATGTCCCAAGAGTGAACACCTTTGGATTTTAAAGCAAAACTAAGTTTTCTTTTACAGAGAAAGATCAAGAGAGTCTTTAAACACCATTCTCTCTGAAGGCTTAAGGGAAGCAATGGCCTTCGGCTTAGAAATTGATGAGGATTTATTTCGACTCTACTACTTGCAGCAGATTTTCATCTGGGGAAAGCTTTCCGAGCTATGTGACAAACAGATATTGTTAACTACTGAACAACGTTGACAAACAAGGGGAAACTGTTCCAGAACAGGAAATGATGAAAAGGAGAGTTTTTTGCTTACTCTTTTGTCTCATGCTGCTTTCCCCACCAAAACTGGACCTGTCAAGCAGATACTTCTCTCTGAAAGGGGTATTTTTAGAGTTATGGGATTATTACTTCGGGACAAGTCACTGCTTCAAGGAGACAATTTGGGGCAGGAAAATGGTGTAAGAGGAAGGACCCGCCCTCTCCTTGCCCTATAAGTATTGTCCATGGTGTGGAGTTGTTATTTGCAAAAAAAAACCAAACAAACCCCAAAATATTTCAACATGTTAAGCTAAAATCACATATAGTCAAAACTCCCTTACATACAATAAATAAGTATTTTTTTTATAACTAAAATAACAGCACAAGATACTCTTGGGAACTGAAACAAATAAGAGAATAGTAGCTTCCTTCTCTCATTTCAGGCTCCTTCTGGGGCATAAACAAGGAAGGAGCCAAGCGAGTGAACAGGGAAGCAAGTGGGAAGCAGATCAATGTGGCTCAGTCTGCAGAGGGTTGGAGAGAAGTGGCAGCAAACTTGGGGTGAAGGACCACATTCATTTCATTAACAGGCTGGTTATGGTTGCATTTTAATGAAGTAAGTCCAAACATAATGCAAGTGTAGATAATTTTTCACCTATGGTGGGCATGTGAATGCTCAGCAGAAGTCTTTTGGGGTTTACAGTTCATGCCGATGCAGATATCAACTGTATTGGAAAAGGCAGGAGATACCCCAAGGAGATAGGGAATGGTATCAGCAATGGCCCCTTGTCCCAGATAAGCCAGGAATTATAGGGTTAAGCCCCAAGGTTTTTGCAAGCCTCGGGAGCACAGCTGTAGGCTGATGAGCTCTCCAGCTATGAAGGGAGGTTGGCACAGGTGCAGATGAGTGTGGCTGATAAATTAAAGCCTGCCCACTGATTGGCTGGCCTCAGTATAAAGCTGGAGGCAGGAGCTGGATAGGTGCTGGAGGAAAGGCACTGCATGGCTAGATTGCTGGATGGACTGCCTGACTGATGGAGTGCTGGCTGGACTGACTGCTGGATGGACAGTGACTGAAGGACTGGAGAAGGTAAGCTTATTAGTGGTAAATTATTGGGAGACTATTGTTGGGAATTGTTGTATGTCTGCCATACCCCTGGAGCCACCCAGTAGAGGAGGCAGTTGTGGCTTAGGCAAGCTAACTGCCTATTGTTCAATGGTGGGGTTTGTGGGGGCTAGACCTAGGGCAGTTTGGAGCTAAGCCAGTGACGAGGGCAGTCTGGAGGAGGCTGGCCAGCCTGTGATCCCAAGCAAAGCTGCTGGAAGAGAGGAAGCCCAGTGGGTGACTGAACCCCCTCCCTCTTGCCTATCTGAGGCCGCTCTGTGGGGAAACTAGTTAGCCTAGTGTGGGCATTAGGGCTCTTGGGGTGGCCCGGCAGGGAAGAGAATTTGGCAGAACACCAACCAACAGCCAACAGTATTCAAAATGTGTGTTCTGTTTATATTACCTCCACTCACACCAAGGACGAAAACCTCTAATGTGAACTACCACCAAAGTCTCATGCATTAAGGTCGACTTCAAAAACATCACAATAATCAGACACTACATATATAGTCAAGCTCATTTGTAGAAAAATAAAAATTTTCTACCTGGAAGGAAATGCCCACCTCATCATTTTCATTGTGCTTTTTAGATACACTACATTCATAATTAAACACTCATTACAATCTTTTACACATGCAACTTATTTTTATAATCAGGCTTTAAACTACTTTCTAATTAGAATAGCTGTCTTCCTTAATTTAATTTTCCCTTTTTGAGACTATAACACTAACAATTAAGCAAGTACTTTAGTACTAGCACCTAATGAACTGTCAGGGAATAGGGGCCCATAATCTTCCTGAGCACCAATGGAGAAATAAAAAGGTTCCTTCTATCTGCTGACACAGTAAAAGTAACAACCCCAACAAATGATGGTTGAGCTGCAGGTGTAGCCTGAACCTAAGCAGGAGAATCCATGGTCTATTTTTGGATGGAAGACAGATACCAGGCTGACAAGCAGCAGTTCCTGTTGTGACAGGACAGTCGCTGCTGAGTTTATTAGCCACGGAGAGAGAAGCATGGAAGTGTGTAAGATGTCAGCCAGCAAAGAATGGAAGATGACCTTGAGAACCTGTCCAAGATTGCCTGCTGAAGCTCAACGGCATGCAGGCAGAGATGAGAACCACACTGTGAAAACTACATCTGGGACTAAGGATTTGGTGAATCACAAGAATACTGTATATTTGTAAAAACCCCATTGGGAAAAAATGGTGCTTTAGACTAGCCTGCTCACGTACGCTGCCTTGCCCCTGCTAACTGGGCAAGAGGCACTTTTTCAAGTGGTGTTCCTTTTATATTTAGCAGGGGGAGAGTAACTGTCCCTCTTCACCCCTGCACAGTATCTTTTCTAGTGGCTGTTGCTGGTGGTGTTCTGCATTTTTTAGATTGTGAGCCCTTTTGGGACAGGGAGTCATTTATTATTATTTGCCTGTAAACCGCTTTGGGAACTTCATGTTGAAAAGCGGTATATACTTTTTTGATTGATTGATTGATTGATTGATTGATTGATTGATTGATTGATTGATTGGGCATTTGCTTCAGCATGGGAAAGATGGGATATAAACTCTTCAAATAAATGGTCCCCATAGACAACCATCTCAGGTTACCAATCAGTAAATCTGTTCTTCTGTTATTGCTATGAAAAATAAAAAGTAAAGGCCCTATGGAGTGCTAAAAAAAAGTACCTTGTGCTAAAAAAAACCTAGGGTAGCTATTTTATTATTAGATACAAGTTAGTCTCAAAACCTTTATCTGGGAAAAGGATATTACTGAGCATAAAACACACATAACACACAGTGAGAACTCCAGAAGGTTGGTTCTTTAAAACCTCCCTTGCCTGTGCACTCAAAGAATTCATTATTTTTATTCCCTCTAGCTCCTGCAACCTTTTCATGTTTTAAGGGCTTATCTAAATGGAAAACCTCCTTTTTGCATGAAAAGGTCACTGGAGTTTTCTTTGCACCAAAACAGACTTCTACGTTTCTTAAAAACAGCACGGAATCTTCAAGGAATTAGAGATTATATTCATGCTGTGGAGAGTCCCATAATGGAACGCTAAAAATTCATACAGTTTTTCCTGAGGTACTAACACAGTTTTCATTTAAGGCACTGTGTGTGCCAGTATTCTCACCCAGTGGGTCGCTTGATCACATCCATTAGCAGCTGCTGTGGCTAGCTGTTTTGGCAACGGTATTATGTGGAAGGGAAAAATATTTTCATTAGGCAATTCTAGGCTTTTGTGGGATCTCCTTTACTTTTTGACATCTTTTCTACAGCACAGAACCCTATTTGGCATAATTTCCTTGAACATAGCTATCAATACAGATAATGGGAAATTAATTACTGCTCTTGAATTTAGGACTTGATTTTTGAGAAGGGTGGAGCTAACGTGAAGTGGCTTTATGCATTTTATGTAACGAGAAGTTTTAAAACAACAACATGCAGCTGGTTATATATAGTTCTAAATATTGAGAGACACTTAAAGAAACAACATAATCTGCAATCTTATACACACGTTCTTGGGACAAAGTCCCATTAAACATGGTGCAACTTAGTGCCATGTAACCACTAACAGGATTGGACTGCATGAATATAAACATCAGTATACAAGATTTTTTCTTTAATATTACTAAAGAATATCTCCCAGTATCCTCAGAAGCATCCTGGATGTCACTGGAAAACCAGAAGTGCCTTCCAGATGCATCTGGTAGTCGTCTTGAGGCCCTCCCGTCGCAGGCAAGGAATCCGCGGATATTCAAGTCCACGGATGCCGAGCTCACGGATAAGGAGGGCTCACTATACAAGACTAATTTTCAAAAAAAAAAAAAAAGAGGTACTAACTTGCTTTGAGAATAAATCTTCTAGATAGGATTTGGTCCTGCTCCATTTCTCTGCACTGTTAAAGGGGATTCCCTAATTAGACTGTTTAGATAGCATCGACAGAGAAGGGCTACGCCCATGGGGCCAGCCTGGAGTCAGAATGCTTCGCCCGCCAAAGGGAGGGCTGGCAGCTCATGCCCTTCCACCTTCAGTTAAGACCGCACCCCTTTTTGCCTATTTCAGCTAATGGCTGCTGGTCCCCAGCTCCGTTCTATTGTATTACTTTTGCAATGAAGTGGCCTGTTCATCCATACACATCTGTCTCTCGTGGCTTTATTGGGGATGAACAGCTAATGCCGAGCCCCAGCACATAGAGGGAGGCTCGTGATTGGCTGGCTCCCCCGCCACGCGAGCCAGATGTGGCTCTATTGGGCTTCCTGGCTGTGGGGGAACGGCACAGGAGCTCACCTGTGAAAGGTGAGATCTCCTGGGGGGCCATTCCACTTCCTGATTCAAGCGGAGAAGGATCCCTGCCCACCCTCCCTCCTGCAGTCCAAGTGCGGCTGGTCGCCATATTTGGGGCTGGGTAGGAATTTTTCTGCTTGCCCGATTGGCTTGTGGCTGGTAGTTTTTTCGCCTACCCTGGACTGTATTTGGTAGGTGTGAGGATGTTGCACGTGCACAGTCGGCAACCTTGGTCGCTTTATTGCAGGTTGGCAAGGGCATAAAGGCTGGAAGGAGGCTTTTGGTGTGCATTCAGAAGTCAGCTAAGGCACAGAGTGACCCAGCAGCAGGCCTACAGTTGCTGACCAGCGCGTGGGGCTGGCAGGGAATCTCCTAACCTCAAGCCTTAGCCTGCCCCAGATGCTTGCTGCTTCCGCCCCGGCTGGGGTTGGACAGAGAAGGGCTGGGGTTGCCCATGGGGCCGGCCTGGGGTCAGAATGTTTTGCCCGCCAAAGGGGGGGCTGGCAGCGCGTGCCCCCCCCTTCAGTTAAGGCCGCGCCCCTTTTTCAGTTAATGGCTGCTGGTCCCCAGCTCCGTTCTATTGTATTACTTTTGCAATAAAGTGGCCCATTCATCCATACATATCTGTCTCTTGTGGCTTTACTGGGGATGCACAGCTAATAAATCTTCTAGATAGGATTTGGTCCTGGTCCATTTCTCTGCACTGTTGAAGGGGATTCCCTAATTAGACTGTTTAGATAGCATCCACAATAGTGGTTGCAAAACTATGTGAGCACAAGCCATTTTCCTCACTCCCATCTCCCTCCTGCAGGTCCCTGAAAAGCTGTTCAGGAGAGTCGGGGACATAGGATGCGACTCAAAAGCAGTGGTGTCATTCAAATGATTTAGGAACAGGAACTCACTTTTGAGTTCAAATTCAAATGTTGAAAAAAAAACAAACCAAAAAAAACCCGGAAGCAGCCACGGAGCCCATTAGGATCCGGAACGCCCGTTCTGGTCCGTTCCCCCTGAATGACATCACTGCTCAAAAGGTACAGGAATTGGAAATACTTGGAAAGTATGAGCAGTTTGCCTTCTTTAGAGATTTCTGTGCATTCTCTCACTCACACTCACAGAGAGAGAGAGAGAGAAATTCTGTATAACTTCACAAAAGAAGGGGAGAGAGAGGCACAGCCTCCTACTATCTCCCCCTGACCCTCAGTAGTATCTTCCTCGGAGAATCAAAAAACCTCTGTGTGAAGGGGAAAAAATAGTCTATGCTGACACTCAATGCATGAACACTTCTCTGAATGCTACCTTTTGGGCTTTAATGAAAAGCAAATTAATATTTTAAACTACCTTACAAATACTTGTTGCATTAGCTTAATTACCTAAATCCTCTCATGTGCCATCCCTCTTTGATCTCTTCCATTGTAGCAGTCTGTTTTTCTTTTTAGGACCAGACTAGTAACTCCTTCTGTGCCTACAGCATTAACACAGTGTGGATCATGAACAATAAGAATCCTGAGTGGCCAAATAGGTTCGGTTCCAGTCTCAGACCATGGGGTTTCTGGTTGAGATAATATTATCTATCTATATAAAAGAGAACATGTGTGTGCGTGTGTGTGTTCTGCGTAGGCTCTGGAACGCCTGGAGCGACGCGCACCAAACTTGGCATGCGCATGCCTGGCGGCCTGGCGACAAACACTGCGGGGGTCAGGCCCCCCTAGCGCCCCCAGGGATGGGGGTGCGCAGGGGGCACCACGTAAAAATGATCAAAAATGGCCGACATTGGTGTTGGAACCGTAGTTTCCGGGGTTGCCGAGACTAGCGGCGACGCTCCCGATGCCGTTGGAGTCCGGGTTCGGGCCCCCTCGACATGGGGGGCGAGAAGGGGTGCAAAACAAAACGTCCACCATGACCCGCTGGAGCGATTGACACTAAACTTGGCACGCACATGCCTTGCGGCCTGGTGACAAACACTGTGGGGTCAGGGCCCCCTAGCACCCCAGGAGTGGGGTGCGCAGGGGCCCCCACATTAAAATGGTTGAGAACAGCCGAAATCGGTGTCAGATCCATAGTTTCCGGGGTTGCTGAGATGAGCGGCGACGCTCCCAATGCCATTGGGAGTCCAGGTTCAGCCCCCATTGGCGTGGGGGGGGGGTGAGAAGGGGCGAAAAATAAAATGTCCAAAGCGTCCATTAGTGTCAAATCCATAGTTTTCGGGGTTGCTGAGCTGATTAGTACAATTCATTCCTTTTCCTGTCTAATAGAAGCTTGGGATAAATAAATTACCGGGCAACGCCGGGTAAGGAAAAGCTAGTTAAAAATATGTATAGACTGCTTTTCAAAAAAAAAAAAGTTCACAACATGTATTTTACTTTTGTATTTTACAAAAAGTATCAAATCTAACATGACTCCTTGTCTCAAAATCTAAAAAGAGGCGCAGCAACAGCCATTAGAAAAGACACTGTTGGGATGAAGAGGGGTTCTTCCACTGCTAAATGGGAGCACCACTTGAAAAAGTGGCTCTGTGATAAGTCAGCAGATACTCACCTCCCTGACCCTTTAAAGCTCCACTGCTCCTAGAAGGAATACAGCTCCAGTATATCAGCTTCATTTTCCTCTGGCTAGAAAGTTCAGAACAAGGCTTCAGAATAAGGCTAGAACAGTCCTGCTTGCATTTCTTCTTCAGCCAAAAAACTATATGCTACTGTGGCAGAAGCTTGGAGGAAAGGATAGCTGCAATTGCATCTGCTCATTTGATAGGAAATGCTACTTCCACCAGATGAGCAACAAACTTCAATATATACTACTAATATTGTATACTTTCCATACATGTATCTCTTCATTTGTTTTTGTAATGCAAGTTTGAAATTGTAAAGAGACTTTGTGGACACCCTGTATTTTTATTTCCTTTCTTACAAGGGGGATCTTGATGCTAATTACAAGTGGACCTTTGACTAGCAGATGGTTGGATGGATGGATGCCTCCTTAGCATGGTATAATACCACAATGCAGAATGGATTCTGTACAAACTGAAATATTTGAGAGTGATTGAGAAATAGATTAAAAGGAATAAAATGCACTGGAACAGTGAAGGTAAGGATACTGGGGCAAGTGGAGGGTACTGAAGTTGCAATCCTCTGTACGTTTTCCTGGGAGTAAACCTGACTGAAAACCCTAAGACTGAGTAATTATGTATAGGATTGTGCTGTTAATGTAGAGAGTATTCAAATCATATAAGCCAAGCCCTACACTGAACCAACTTAAATTGCTAGAAGCAACTTTCTAATTACACAATAATTCTCTTTGGACATTGTTATTCAAAGTAAAAAAAAATGTTTATGGTTATGTTACATGGTGAGTATGAGTGTGTTATTTTTGTTGACAAAGACCCAGCAGCACAGCTACCTGCGCCTCCTAAATTATATGGTTTCTGTGTTTTGACGTAGCCTGTGAGAGCAACTCCAATGGACATTCCTAAAACGACAAACAGAGGAGAAATATATGGGACCATTCTGTACAAATTTGTAGGCACTTGTGCTTTTTGAAAGTAAAGAACTGTGCATCAGTTAAGTCCATCTGAGACTCAGGCTGTCTTGCTAACAACCTTCCAAGATCAAGGCATGACCGCAGGATCATAAGATTCATTACTGAAGTTCCTTTTAACTAGGCACCCAACGGAGTTATTCTATCTCTCTTAGCCAGGATTCAGGAGCTTGTTCTTACACTATTTGTGACATCAAGTTATCAGATTTGCCCTTCTATCTGCCTCTGTCTTCTTCCCTAGCAGAGAATCAACACTTTAAAGCTGGGAAACATTAAAACCTTTGTTGATATTCTTACTAACTTTGTCAAAGAAATAACAAAGAGATCAATGATTTCAGATCTCTAACATACCCCTTTGGCTGTATCATCAATTTTATACTTCTAAAGGGACAAAAACTGAAATGACAAAAACTGGATACACTAATATACTGTATGGTCTGAGAGGAAGATTCACCCCCACACACAAAGTGTGTGTGTGTGTGTGTGTGTGTGTGTGTATAAGAGTTATGTAGGTCCATATCCTGGATACGCAAGGTCTCCTGGAAACTCTCATTCTAATGGATCAATTAATTGTTTTTTATTGATTTGAATAATGGCTTTCTGATATTATCCCCTTTCATGCAAAATATACTGTATATTACTTGAATAAAACATTCTAATCCACATTTTCTTTAGATACACAATTTAACTATGAGCAGCAGTGTTTTATCTAACTCAGTGTTTCCCAAACTGGGGGTCACAATCTGGATCATGAAAGTGACAAGCCGATAGTTAACTAGGAAAATGTATTGAGTCCTATGGACAGGGAAACTGAGCCCCATGGTTACTCGTGAGTAGGCAATTGTGCCTCAGCCTACTTTGAATGGCAGGCCAAGGGGGGTGGAACACCACCAGAATGGTCCCAATGCAATGAATATCACCCCCCCCCCAAAAAAAAACACCACTGGAGAAGAAAATCTCTCCCCATCTAAACTGCCAAGGAAAATCTTTTCCTTGGGCTCTAAGGAAACTGAAACAGAGCCGCACAAACGCCTGTTAACAAGTGTGAGACTGCACTTCAGCTCCTGTCAAAGGCCAGGTGAAGGGGAACGCAAGGCCACCACAATGGTCCCAATTCAATGAATATGGAGCTCAACAAATGCTCCAGAAGGCACCATAGTAAAAAGGATAAAAACAGAAGCTTGCGCAACTGGTAGGGTTAAGCTTTGTTTTCAAGTCTTGTAAAGTGAGGTGGGTCCTGAAAGTGTCATTTTAAAAAGTGGGTCTTGGTGCTAAAACTTTTGGGAACTATTGATATAGATCAGTGGTCTTTAAACTCTCCGGGAGTTCGACCCTGCACAGTGCAGAAATGAGCTCCGATTTGCAATCGATTCATTGCAAATAGGAAGTGAGTTCTGATGGCAAATCACAGCTGATTTCTGCAGCATGGAGGGGGTTGCAAACCTCTAGCACCCTCTGAAAGGCTTCCCTATCCTCTCCCTTTCCAGGCCCCTGGATACTCACAGCGCCATGATGGCTGCAGCTCTGTGGGGCACCCATTACTGGGCCTCACCCCTTAAGGGGGAATGGCCCTTTCTTGCTCTCAATGGTTGGTCATGACCCATCATTAGAAGAGGACTGATTTAGATCATTCAGTTTATGCTACTGTTCAGCTAGGAAAGCCAGAGCAATTTAAAAACACTAAACTGATAGGCTGAGAGCAAAAGCAGCAAGGGACCGTGTAGAATTTGGTACACATTTAACTTACATTCTTTAACATGCACTGAACCTGCAGCTCAACCCATGCCATCACTCCTCATAGTCAATAGTCACAAGCTTCACATATGGATCAATCTCTGCATCATGCCACCACAAGGTACACCCTGAAAATGCAATTAAGCAATGACTTTGAATGTCCGCCAGGTCTTATTACTACTCAAAACCAGCACCAGCACCCCACGCATTCAAAGTCAGATAATGATTTCAACAACACTGCCTCCAATGTGTCTGGGTCCATATTTTTTTTTAATAAACTGATGTCCTTAGATGACATATCACTGACTCATCTCTCCCATTCCCAATAGTTTAACACGGCTTCATTTTGTAGACTGGATTAGTTTCAGAGCCAAAAATACCTAGATCCAATTTCCTTCCAGGGAGGAGGGGGAAAAGTCCTAGACAGGAGACGAAAGGAATCAAATTGGAAAAAATCTGGTGGTTTTCACTTGAGTGAACTATGTGGGATGAAGGTAGCAAAGATGCAAGTATCAGCAGAGGTAAGTAAAGAAGGGAAAGGACTTACACAATCTTTCCTGAGAAGTGATAAGCAAGAATGCATCAGGCTTACGTTCTGAAAGGAACGGTTTGCCATGTTCTACCTTATCACTCATCTTCACATTCAGCAAAGTGTGATGTTGATTTCATTTCAAAATCTTTGAGGGATATGAATTTTCCGGTCTTTAATGCTAATGAGCCTTACTGGGTTTTATTAACATTTTAGCCACCAACACAAACTGAATTTATCACCTTTCAAGAAAAAACTTTCATCATTCAACCCTAGTCAGAGAAAGAAGTCTGACTTTCTTTTGCAGCTGGCTGGCAAGAAACAGTCTCCAGGGCTGCTGTAGCTTCTAGGGATGGACACGGCACTAAAGACAGGTACTTCTACCTGTCATTCAATATGTATGTGTGTACAAAGGCAATATTATCAACACTCCTTGGAAGACTCCTTACAAGAAAAGTGGCTGCAGAATGCCTGTCTCTTGAACTTCCAGCAATTTAAGGAAGACGGGAAGTATGAAGCACTATGTTTACCTCGGCATGCTAAGAGCCAATCCATGATGAATTCAGCACTAGTGACAGGCCCAAAGGGCGAGTTCTTACAGCTACTTCGCCTATAGCAAACGGCTTCAGATTCAATGACCTTTCATTTTCTGTAGTTGTGGTAGTGCGATATTTCTAGAACAGACTAAGATATCAGCTGAGAGGAGCATCACAGATCTTCATTTTTTTAAAAAAAGAGAATGGGGCGCTCTCTTCCCTTTTTTCCTTCATTGTCCACAGGTTTTCTCTGATAATCCACATTCTGAAATTTTTCTTACTTCCTCCCACTGGCAATCACTGGTATGCTGCCTCCTCTGAATATGGAAGGTTTCACATAGTCATTATGACTAATAGCAAGTACTGAAATCGTTGCACCCTCAGAAATTCCAAGAGTCAGCCATCCATCAGTATTTATTTATGACTTTTCAACAATGCTGGACAAGCCTTTAATTTAACCTTCAAACTGAATCAAGGAAACAGACATTAACTGTTCCCATGGTGGTTTTATAACCCCAGGTATTTTAAATACATATAATGGGATATAAAAAACCCTAAAATCAAACTTGAGGATTTTGATACAGAGCGCAACCCTATACCCCCCACTGTGCCAGAGCAACTCTCGTACGCTGGCCGAGTGTTGTCGCAAACGTGCCATCAAGTGCATCAGCGTTGGTGGTATGGCA
This sequence comes from Lerista edwardsae, assembly GCA_029204185.1. Lineage (NCBI taxonomy): Eukaryota > Metazoa > Chordata > Lepidosauria > Squamata > Scincidae > Lerista > Lerista edwardsae. The sequence continues at coordinate 1,255,559 of JAJKFI010000115.1, forward strand.
CTGGACCGGCGCAAGCAGCAGCGCCAGCATTGGGCGCCACTGCGACTGCCAGCAGCGCCAGCCTTGTGCCAGTTCAGTGTCGGTGGCATGTGGTCAGCGCTGGGCCTCGCTGAGGGCGCTCCAGAGGTGTGCCGGGGGCGTAAATGGGCGATGCAGTGGGCGGAGACGGGGGTTGTGATGCACGACGGTTGTAGTGCCGAATCCTAAACCCCATCCCCAGCCTCGGCGGCCCTGATTCGGGCCGTTTCCACACACATGCCCCTGCAAAATAGCAGGCGCAGATCCGAGCAGCCCCATTGGGATGACTGGGGCTTAAGTGGGTGTAAGGCGAAAACCTCCCCTTGGCCTGCATTTCGCTGCTGCTGCTGCCTCCTAATGGGCTTTAGGATACAGCCTTGCTACGTTGGCCTTGCTACGTTGGCCTTACTTAGGATTGCGCTGTAAGGGATTGACCCTGAGAAGCTCTGTGTATTGAATATTGGTGTAGAATAAAATTTTACCTTTTCTTTTACAAATAAGGTAAATTTTCCCATACACATAAATGAAATAATACAAAGCAATATACCGTAGAGCCCTGTATCTGCAGGCTAAGTTTCCATGATTTTAATTATCAGTGGATCAATAATATTCAGGGGGAAAAAAACTGTCAGTGCTCCCAGCCATCCCTGAATTTCTCTCCTCTTCCTTCTCCTTCCCCATGAGCTGAAATGACTGGAAGCTGATGAAGCTGAAAATTCCGATATTCCTAAGTTGGTTCTAACTACACTTACCACTAAATAAGCTTCTGCTCACTCTGATACGATGTTCAATTAGTCCGTAATGGGTCAATGTTTGCCATAACAACTTCCTATTGACTCTATCGAAAGCTTTTTCTTGGTCTACAAATGCAACAAAAAGGTTCTTGTTATATTCTGTGTTCTTTTCCATTAGTTGTATAAGCATAAAAATCGCATCTGTGCAATCAATTTCTTTAAACTCTGCAAGATGCAATGCATATTTTTAATAAAGGAAAGGCAGAATGCCTCTAAGAAAACCATTGTCCAAGATAAACAAGGGCTTCAGGCAGAATTGCTTTGTGCAGTCCTATGGAGACAACTCCGATTTTACCAGTGTAAGTTTTTTTTGCATGAGAATAGTCCTAAAGAAATGAATTTTGGGAAGTATTTTCAGAATTAACAAACTGTCTCTGCATAAAATTTGCGCAGTCTTGATTCTTGAATGACAGTAGTACTACTTAGTAGTTCAGCAATAGTCTCCCCATATCTGCGGGTGATACATTGCAGGACCTGAAACCATGGATAGTAGCAGACCCTATACGATGATCAAGTCCCTTATATAAAATGGGATAGGTAGCAATCCTTTTATCTGACAATAATTGTTTGTCTATGTCAGAGACACTTAGAGCAGGCAGTGATCGGTTTTGAGAATAGCCAATGAAAGGTGACATTGCTTGGTGAACTAGGAGAAGAGCCAAGTTACCCAATAAGGAGCAGGAATGATTCTGAGGTGGGTCCTGTGTGCCATCTTCTGTATCCATGATGGAGAAAATAACCAGAGGAGGGCCCGGCAAGATGAAAAGCATGAGTGCCTGCAATTGTTGGTCTGCTCTGATATCCACAGTGGGCCCTGGACTATTTCTCACAGTAACATCTGGAGTAAAGCAGGAATGAATATTATTTGTACTTATTACTTATATAAACAGTATAAATAAAAAAAAAGCCAAACCCAAAAAATGGAAATGACATCAACGAATTACTTTTTACAGATGATCAAGCATTGGTAGCGGGCACAGCCAAGGAATTACAGCAGCATCTTTGGGTGATGAACCAAGAACGTAAGGTTAATAATATGAGAATTACTAAAGAAAATACCGAAATAATGGCAATTGGAAGAAAAAAGAATATTTTAAATATTGTAATAGAAAGAACAAGTAGAAAACAAGTGTCAAAATTTAAATATCTAGGAACAACGTTCGCTGAAGATGGTAAAATGGACGAGGAAATTACTATATGATGCTGTAAGGCAAACCAGGTATTGGGACAGTTAGCCCCGCTTCTACAACATAAGCAGTACCAATTAGTACAAAGAAACGTTTGATACAAAGTATATTCATTCTCACATTATGTTACCGGTGCCAAACATGGACACTTACAAGCAAAAATTAGTTACTATAGAAATGAGATGTTTGAGGAAAGCTGTTGTGTAAAGTGATGCACATTGGGGCAAAAACCCAAAACTTCACCTATAGGCTAATGGGTTCTGAGCTGTCTGTGACAGCTCAAGAGAGAGATCTTGGGGTGCTGGTCAGTGGTGGGATTCAAATAAATTAACAACAGGTTCTATGTCCAAATGCCCATTTTAAGTATACCAAAAGATATACCGAAAGGTAGTTTAATAATTCACGCATTTAATACTGGCATCATTTCTGGAAATACATTTATCACTAATATTTTGTAGCATCTTCAATTGTAAAAAGTGCTACAACTGTTGCTTAATTTCACAGCCACAGAGTGAGATACACCACTATTATTATCCCCAGTTTACAGATAGAGAACTGAGGACAGAGCCTTGAGTATTTGCTCAAGGCTGCATATGAATGCATGGCACCAGATCCAACTGATATTCTTTTATCCACATGCTCTCAATATAATTTTTTAAAAAATTATAAATGTTACTTTGGCTCTTTTTGGCTGAACCGTGAGTTTATCCTGCTTCTATGCCATTCAGTGCTTGAAAGTGAAACAGGAATTTTAGCAAGGCAAAAATTAGGAGGGAAGATACTACACTTCAAGTCCGCAGCAAAAAATACCATATCTTGAAGCATAAAGCAGTTTGGCGCTTAACACACTTCTGCTCAAACCGAATAAATGTTTTATTCATAAGCCATTGGAGCCCTATACAGAAGCGATTTGAACAAGGATAACTGGCGTGGATGAACTAACGCACTCAATGTTTACATACAATAGTGCCAAACCATTTCCTTTATGCTCCATAACCGCCCTTTAAAACTTACTGCACATTCATTGTTTCTGCATGCTGTCTCCCCTTAGCAGCCAATAGAGATGCATGCAAGCGTGCACACACACACACGCGCGCACACACACACACACACACACACACACACACACACACAGAGAGAGAGAGAGAGAGAGAGAGAGAGAGAGAGAGAGAGAGAGAGCCATCTCTTCCCTTCAGAAAGGGCTGACAATGTTGCAGATCAAAACTCAGTGTTATCAGCATTGTTGTTATTACCAAACACGATAACCCTGCCCTCACCCACAAAAATATAAGCCTCAGCACGGAGCGGAGAATACAAGAGAAAACATATCCAAAAGACAGCCCGACAAGGAGGGAGAGGTAGTGACAGCGGCGGCAGCCATGGCTCCATGATTGAGACATACAAAATTATGCATGGAAGGAATAGAGTTGATAAAGGGATGTTCTTTTCCCTCTTTCAAAACACCAGAACCAGGGGACATCCGCTAAAACTGAAGGTTGGGAGAGTTAAAACAGATAAAAGGAAATACTTTTTTACCCAGCGGGTAGTTGTGGAACTCTTTGCCACAGGAGGTGGTGATGACATCTGGCCCAGATGCCTTTAAGAGGGGATTGGACGGATTTCTGGAAGAAAAGTCAATCGTGGGTTATAGGCTATGATGGATTGTGCAACCGTAGGCTACTTCAGAGTACCGGGTGCAAGGGAGTGGCAACAGGATGCAAGCACTTGCCCGGGTAACAAATTATCCCAAGCTTCTATTAGACACGAAAAGGAATGAATTCTACTAATCATCTCATTTTTACATGTCGCCCCTTTCCCACCCCCACCCCTAGGGGTGCTAGGGGGGGGTCTTACCCCCACAGTATTTCTTTCTAGATTGTAAGGCATATGCGTACCAGGTTTGGTGTAAATTGCTCCAGGAGTTCCAGAGGTATGCTGGAACATACACACATACATCCATTATGCACCCCTTCTCCCCCCCCCATGCCGATGGGGGCCTAAGCTGGACTTAAACGGCATCAGGAGTGTCACCATTCATCTAGGCAACCCTGGAAACTAGGGATTCAACACCGATATCGGCTGTTTTCGATCATTTTTACACAGTACCCCCTGTGCACCCCCACCCTTGGGGGTGCTAGGGGGGTCTGACCCCCGCAGTGTTTGTCGCCAGACCACAAGGCATACGTGTACCAAGTTTGGTGTCAATCGCTCCAAGCGTGCCAGCAGGGCATAGTGGACATTTTGTTTTGCACCCCTTCTCACCCCCCATGCCGAGGGGGGCTGAACCCAGACTCAAATGGCATCGGAAGCGTCGCCACTTGTCTCGGCAATCCGGAAACTACAGATTCGACACCAATATCGGCCGCTTTCGATCATTTTTACATGGCAACCCCTGCGCACCCCCACCCCTGGGAGTGCTAGGGGGTCTGACCCCCACAGTATTTGTCACCAGACCGCAAGGCATACACGTGCCATGTTTGGCGTCAATCGCTCCAGGAGTTCCAGCAGGGCATGGTGGACGTTTTGTTTTGCACCCCTTCTCGCCCCCCACGCTGAGGGGGGGGCCGAACCCAGACTCAAATGGCGTCGGGAGCATCGCCGCTTGTCTCAGCACCCCTGGAAATGACAGATTCAACACCGATGTCAGCTGTTTTTGATCATTTTTATGTTGCACCCCTGCGCACCCCCACTCCCAGGGGTGCTAGGGGGGTCTGACACCCCCCCCCCCCCGGGGTTTGTTGCCGGACGGCAAGATGTATGCATGCCAAGTTTGGGGTCAATCGCTCCAGACGTTGCAGAGCCTATGCGGAACATACGTACACACAAACATACAAACATACATACACACACACGTTCTCTTTTATATATAGATATATAAAAAGAGAAGGGCAAAGAGGATGACACAGACCCAGAAGGTGGTAGAGAAATGACAGCAACATCAAATGACATTGGAAGAGACAGCTAGAAGTGCAAGAACCAGGCACCCGAAGTGGTAAAAGAGGAAGTAAAGAAGAAGAAGATATGGCCCCTTCCAAGGCTCTTAAAGCACTTATTAGGTAATTACAAAGGCCTGAAGCCTAGAACTGCATATTAGGTTCCCTGAAATGCAGACTGTGTCTGTTGTGGATGGCAGAGTTGCTAAACAACACCTCTCAGGGTCATTCTGACTGCAAAACAAATGAAACAAACCACAAAACAAAACACCAGATCCACTGAAAATACAGCCACAGTAGTTTCTGTTAACCCCATATGCAGGTGTCAGTGTCACTGGGGTCAAAATTCTACCCCAGATATTATATTAAGAATATTTATATACCGCTTTTCAACGGATTCATTTACAAAGCAGTTCACATGGAAAAAACATCACAAAATGGTTCCCTGTTCCCAAAGATCTTATTTTTTTTTCATAGAAAATACATATGGCTGGGCTGCGTTCTGGACCAAACTGCTGATGGGAAGAGTTGTTGATCTATTCAACGTAGTTGAGTTGCAAAGGGCAAAGTTGCAGCACCACTAACTTCCACTCTACCAAAAGACACATGCTTCTGGATAAGGTAAACATACCTTAAGGGTCAAAGAAGAAAAAGTGTGGTTAGAAGAAGGGAGAATGCCAAAAGGAACAGCACCACTTTGTTGCTAATGGACACACAAAATCCTGGATCTTATTCTGGGTTCATAAAGTGAGAGAAAGCAGTTGTGAAACCTAGAATCACCACTCAACATACAAGGATAAAATAAGAGAGAGACGGAAATACCATTATCTTCTAAACTAGCTTTTGTCAGGTTAGTTTCCATAAAGTCCAGATAATTTTTTTATCCAACAGCTTCTTTTCAAACAAGAGTTGTTCTTGAATACCTGGTAATACTATGAATTCTGTTCAACAATTTCACAGTGTGCCTCCTCCACTAGTCTAATTCTAGTCACACATGAATGCATACAGCACATGGTATTTCAACAAGAAAAAGAATCTTTTCGCCACACACCACTGATTTTTTTTTTAAAAAAACATTCTTTTTTAAAGTTAACACTTGCTTAACTCTAGGGGCTTTAGTAATGCATAGCAGCCTCTGTTATTTAAACTGCAATGTCAATACATTTTTTTCCTTATTTATTGGCATCACAATCTCAGAAAGGACACTTCCATCAGCATCTGCAGACAAATGTATTTTCTATTAGTAATGTACACTGCAAACTAATTCCCACAGGTTGAGGTTAAGTTGAGCTAACATCGAAAACAATAATGTTATCTGACATGCATGACCTTTTTGATTAAAACAACTTGTCTCTCTTTCAAAAGGCAGCTATTACGTCTCATTAACCGCTCTGCACACTCACTGTCTTTTGAAATGCCACATTATACATTTTCCAATCCCTTTTTACTGGTAGCATTTTGGCTTTTAACTTGAAGTTAATATAATAGGAATGGTACATTATCAATTAGTGGCAATGCAGGATTAAAGAATATGGGAGACCACTCACTGAACCACAGAGATGAAGTTACACGTTTCTAACCCTTATGTTACTCTATTCCAACTAGTCTGCCTGAACCTGCAAAGAGCAAAGCACATTTCTCCCACCCTATTAAGCCCATGTTGAAAATCTGCTGATTAGCACATTGTAATTGTGAAGTTCATACTACTGGCATGTGAAGATGCTCTCAAACAAGGCTGGGGCCAAGAGCAACTGTTTCCAAATGCAGATGTGGAATGTATATTCTCAAGGTCCCCGAAAATCCTTTGTGTGCTCCCCTGTAAAGGAAAAAAAATGACCTGAATGTTTCCCTTAATGGCAGTTTGACACACTGCACACTGTGCCTTTATCAAAGTGGGGGGGGGGTACTAGTTAACCAACACCATAGAACTGGTGAAATATCACCGAAGGCAGGAAGTGTGGGCTGGAGGTTGAGCTATTGCCCTGCCTGACAATGTTAAGCAGGATCAGCCTTAGATGGGAGACTGGAAGTTACTGACAGAGCTTGTGGAGGAATGTGGAGGAATCAGCTGTCAAAAGACAGACACAATCTTGAGAACCGGCCAAGGTGGGATCTATGGTGGACTGTAAAGGCTCTGAAGGTGTAAGAGTGCAGCTAGGATGATGACTACACATTATTTATAAAAGCCTAAACAAACTGACCATCAATTGGCTGGAAGAGCATTCACAGAATAGTTAAATGGTCATAATTGTGTCTTTTATATGCCGCAATTATAGATGTTAAGCATCAATTAAGCAGATGGTCATAAACTACTTACATGCCTATACGGCACTGTTCCTAATTTTGCACTTTTGTTTCTATAGTTAAACAAAAAAAATCCAAATATTTGAGCCTTCTCCAATTTTTGAAACTGAGTACTATGGACTTTTTTCATACTAATAAGAGTAACATAAAAGTCTTCCACGGGATTGACTATACAGCTGCTGCAAGTAATCTGTCCATTTCGACTGTAACGAATTTTGTTGGAGCATTGGCAAGAGGCAGTAAGTTAGTTCATCCCCATTGGGAATGCAAAAGTCTACTGCAGGTAAAAAAGAAATTCCATACTGAGCACCACTAATGCGCATATGATACTCCTGATTGCCCTATACACTACTGAAGAGGTTATCAGAATTGTTACCTCTGACATACCCAGCTATTGGGCTTTATTTCTCATTCAAGGTATTGATTTAAACAACATTTTTACCCCATCTTTTTTTTTTCCTCCCAGAGAAAGGCACCCAGGCCAGTATTAGCTTCACTGCCTAACACCAAATCACTGCTTTTCCCTTTTTGCCAAATTTTTGAAAACTACTTTTAGACAATCAATCGGGACACTCAAAAAACATTCCTTGAGCACTCACAAGGAGAAACAGGAGAAGCACGGGCTTGCTCAGCAAGACTCAAAGCTTTTTTAGCAATTGACTCTGGCTCTGTTGCCCTGCTTCCCTCTTCCACCAAGTTACTATCTGGGTTTTAGGGTTTGCTTCAAAGGTGCTCATGCCTTTAAACCCTGAACTCAAATCATAAGCCTCACCTGATCTTGGCATCCTTTCCCCATGGCTCCTGCAATGCATCACACTCCATTCAACAGATATAGACTGGTAATCTTGGTCTTTGTGGCAGCCTTGCCAGAGACCCTGCAATCCTTCCTTGTCAATCTTATGAGTTAGAAAAAAAGACAGTATTTATTTACCCAGCTTGTAATTAGTCCATGGAACTCCTTATCACAGGATGTGGTGACGGCATCTGGCCTAGATGCCTTTAAATGGGGATTGGACAGATTTCTAGAGGAAAACTCCATCACAGGTTATAAGCTATGATGGGTATGTCCAGTCTGAAATTAGCTAGTTGCTCATCATGAGGGTTGGGTACGAATTTTTTTCTGTCATCCATATTGGCCATGGATGACAGGTTTTTTTTTGCCTCCCCCAGACTGGAGTGGGAGGGATGGGTGTTCAGTAGGTTTCCCATTTTAAAAATTGATCACTTGTGTTTGATAAAGTGGCCCAAGTTAAACCCTAACCACACTCTGGTGTCTTCTTTGGGAGAGGATTGTGCAAGGGTAATAGGCTACTTCAGAAATCCAGATGCAGGGGAGTGGAAGCAAGATACAAGTATCTTGTTGTAGTATGTGGTCCCTGAGGCATGTGGTGGGCCACTGTGAGATACAGGAAGCTGGAACAGATGGGCCCTTGGCCTGATCCAGCAAGGCTGTTCTTATGTTTGTGTGTAGTCAAATTGATGATACATATCCTTAGTACTTGCTATTTTCTTCCACTGCATGATTGCGAGTGAATCTATTTTTTTACTAGTCCCAGTGGATGACCAAGAAATAGCCTAAGACCTCCAAGTTAGGGGTAAACCTGTAACTGTCACCACAACCATCTAACCCAATTCTCCTGTGTGAGATAGTTGTACAGATTGGAAGTTATTTCTCCAGTGGGAGAGACTAGCTCCCCCATTGCAAGTGAATGAAATGATTTTGATTCCCCATTCTTTGTTAATGGATCCCTATAACAACAGTTTGATGCATCTTTTCACTTTCACCTCCCTCTTCAGTCCTTGCTGAACTGTTAAAAGCTGTGCCATTGGCCAACGCTCAGGATCCCAGCTTATGAGGTTGCTTTCCCAACCGTGTACATGCTACATGGCTTTAAAAGCACAGCCAGTAACAAAGTATAAGGAAACTGCAGCTATTCCTGTTCTTAAAAAACAAGCTTTCATGAATTAAATAGCGGGTATAAGTTATACCATATTTTTAAGCCTTTAAAAAAAAACCCAAAAAGAAACAACTTATGTGGTGGCCAGGCAGTGTTCTAGGCAGTGGTGTCATCTAAATGATTTAAGAACAGGTACTCACTTTTGATTGGCATGTGTCAGGACCCGCCCACCGGAAGTGACGTCATAAGCCAGAAGTGATGTCGTGGCAGGAAGTGACATGAAAAAAGCCCTTTTTGAGGCCTCAGATGAGTTTAAACTGACCCAACAGTTGCAACAGTATTCCACAGCACCCCCAGAACATGTTAAGGAGGCCTGGCATCGTATTAAAACCCCAGAGCAACTCATTTTTCAGTGGCAAGGAAAGGAAAGGCTCTGCTCGCTGCCTGCCTGCCTGCCTGGCTCTGAGAACATGCAGGCAACTCAAACATGCAGGAAATTCAAACGTTGCAGAGGGCGGAGTCGATGAGTGGGCGGGCAAATGGGCGGGGCCAGCTGTAATCCTAGAAACCGGTACACGGGTACCCCCTGCATGACATCACTGGTTCTAGGGCAGCTGTCTCCAATCTGGAAACCACTGCACCGCCGAATATCGTCCCCAGTGTTGAACACTGCATCGCATCTGCTGTTCTACCTGGGACGATCACGAAGATCCTGACTACAGCCCCCAGTGGTAGTTGCAGTGAGTCGCTTCTGGGGTCAGCCACCCCAGCATGTCTCATGCACGGCATTCCGCCCAAGCACAGCTTACTGCAAAGACCCCTGGGGGCTGTAGTCAGGATCTTTCTGTTCCCCCTATCAGACGCTGTTCACTAGGGGGAAAGATCCTGGGGGGACTGGATCTGGCCCGCTGGCCGAAGTTTGGAGCCCCCTGGAGTTCCAACCACGCATAACGGCTTACAAGCAACTTTGCAGTAAGCCCCTAACCTGAATCTCAAGCAAAACAAGTCCATCTTTCTATCCTCTACCAGAAGACAAAGAGCACACATGCATTAAGCTTGGTCATTTGTTCTTCCCAAGTACAAGAAATATGCAGATATGCTAATTTTGAATTAAATGAAATACTAAATGCATCTGCTTCCAAATTGAAAAGTCACATCTGTTGCATTCTTCAATCTAATCCACTAGATCATGTGTACCTGCTTTTCCTTCCTAGGTCAGCAAATCCTCTAAGCAGCTTGCTTTCCAAAATTTGGCAGTATCACAATATTTTCCTTATACAATGGCACATTTCCATTGCCTATGTGAGCTGAAACATTTTTATTTTGAGAAACACTAACAATGCAGCTCCAATTGTCTTTTCATAGCACAGCTGTACTTTTCTGTTAACAGATGTCGGTGATATGCCAAAAATTTTTACAATTTCCAGTTGTTCTTTCCAATCATGGTTCTTTCATATACACAGAAGAAGGTTTGGTAGGATAGAGGTAACTCTATGTAATCCCAATGCCCAGATAAATAAGGTTTAAATTAGAATTATAATGATTGGTACAGTACATTTTAAGAAAACATTTTCTAGAAAATGACAGCACTTTAATTAGAAGTACTTTGAGATGGGGATTTTGCTTAATTTCATGTTTGCATAAATACAGAGTTGAATTCTGAAAGTAATGAGACTTGACAACAAGAAACCTTTCCATTTAGTGTTATCCAAGTGTTGCATGACAATGGATGTGCACAAGATTCAGAGTAAAAAGTTTAGGTTGCCTTCACTGTATTTCCTTTGTCACTCACAACTACATTTCTATTCTGATGTCTGTCTCTCATAATTTTCTAAAGCATTCATCTTTCACACTGACATTTTCCAAGCTTGGTTTCTGCCAGAGGTGAAGTTTGTACTCAGATAAGGACGTCCATTCATTTTTGAGCACTTGAAGAGTGGGAGAGCACACACACACACACACACACACACACACACACAAACATACACACACTTGTGAATCCAATGTTATATATACTGTATGGCCAAAAGATTTGAAGTTAGACTCTTCATACTAGTAACAAATATTTTGTGTAGTTGGCATCTTTTAATCTTTTGGCATCTTGTCATGCAGTGGGGAGGGAAAGTATCAGCTTAGCTTCACTGCACAACACTAATGCAGCAGTTCATAGTGTTTCCTCTCAAAGTCAGAAGTTAGTGAGCGCGAGGATAGAAAGCAGCCGTAGGATGGTGCCTTAGAGAGTCAGAGGGAAAAAAACCTCACATTTTGGATTCACCAGCATCACCCCATACCAACTAGTCATACTTTATTGATCTAATCCTAAAGCAATAGCACAAAAGCATCCAAGCTAAGGACAGTCCATTGAAACTAGGTTCCTTCTGATCTTCTGACTTCAGATTCAGTAGCCAGGAAGGTAACTAAAAGAACAATTGCCAATACGGCAGGATGGGAAGCATTATACTGCACTACTGTGATTTCCATCATGTTGGAAAGTAGATGGCAATCTGGAAGTTGTTAGTTCTACTGATAAGAGGGAACTATGCATGCTAAGGGACGTGGTGGCGCAGTGGGTTAAACCGCTGCTGCTGGGCTTTCCAACCAGAAGGTTGGGAGTTCAAGACTGCGTGACGGAGTGAGCTCCTGTTGCTTGTCCCAGCTCCTGCCAACCTAGCAGTTCGAAAGCACCTAAATGCAAGTAGATAAATAGGGACCACTTCAGTGGGAAGGGAACAGCGTTCCGTGCACTACGGTGTATAGTCATGCCAGCCACATGACCACGGAAGCTTGTCCTCGGACAAAACGCCAGCTCTACAGGCTTTGAAACGGAGATGAGCACCGCCCCCTACAGTCGGTCACGACTAGACCATTCTAGTGGGGAAAACCTTTACCTTTTTATGCATGCTAAAAGAATGTCTTCTATCATAACCTCCCCCTTTGTCTGCCATTTACAGGTTCTGTCTCAAATTCTAGGTCCAGAGAAGAGGAGAAACAAGTGAGTGAAGAGCTGTTTAGTAGGCGTTAATCACTGCTTTACATCTATCCATAAAAGCCATTACTTGATACTTTTATTATTGTTCAAGCCACAACTATCCACAGCCACAACAATCTATTATTATCTCTGAATACTATGGAGGAAGTTATGTCCACTCTCACAATCTTGAAGAAGTGACTTTATCATCAGTAGCAGCCATTTCAAAAGCACCAAGTGTTTGTTCACTGCTAGCCCTGCATTTAGTAAATCCCTTCCTCCTTTACTGCTGCTAATGAGGGAAACTAAACGAAAGTCAGTTTGGAGGTAGAGGCAAGGAAGAACTCTGTGTCTAGGTAAGAATAATGATTGAAAGCTCTGTACCATTTAACGCAGGAGTTCACATACTGTTCAACATGGCATCTGACAGCACCACGGGGAACTCATGGGGTAACACATGTGTGATGTTCCTGGAGGCCTCCTCTTCTTAGCTCTCTTGGGTGCCACCATCTTGGATTGTGCAAAATCTTGCACTGTACTGTAACATGAAGAGTCTCTATGTCAAGATCAGAGGTGCCTGCAAAGAGGCGGCATGAGTATTTTGCCCTGCTGCAGATACACTAGCAAAGCACATGAAATAAACTTTAAAGTGAGTGATAGAGGGTGAGGTTTTTCTCTTTAAAAAATGTTTTTAATTCAGTGCTTTAACATAATATTTTATCCTAATCTTGCTTTCTGTCAGGGCTGTTCCATGGTTGTGCAATTGCTGCTATCCAAAAATGCCAGTGTTATTTTATTACGTCACAATGGCACTTCCTGCTTGATTGCACTTCTGGCTCTGACAACACTTTGGCAGGTCCTGACATGAGTGCTATTCTAAAAAGGGGGTCCTCGTGTAAAACACTTGAGAACCCCTACTATAGGAGGTAAGCTCTGAGTACATAGGATTAGGCTGTAAATCCCAATGAATTTACTACTCCCAGGTAAACATGTATAGAATGCAACATTAAAATGATATTATTATTATTATTAGATTAGATTTGTACCCCGCCTTATTGTGCCCGAAGGCACCCAAGGCGGCATTACAATATAGATATAAAAACAATATAACAATTCACAATTAAAAACAATTAAAACAGAATTAAACAATACAATCAAAAATTAAGAACACAATTAAAAACAAATTTAAAAACAATATAAAAACAACAAGCCCCGTGGGTTATAATAACCAGCCAGCCTGTCAACAATTAAAAGCTTTTTGGAATAAAAAGGTCTTCAGCCCCCGCCGAAATATAAACAAAGAGGGAGCAGTTCTCAATTCTAAGGGGAGGGTGTTCCAGAGTTGGGGGGCCACCACCGAAAAGGCCCTCTTCCTGGCCGCCACCCCTCTCACTTCTCCTGGTGGCGGCACAGTCAGGAGGGCCCCCCCAGATGATCTAAGAGTACGGGTTGGATTATATGGAAGAAGGCGGTCCCTCAAATACCCCGGACCCGAGCCATAAAGGGCTTTAAAAGTCAAAACTAGCACTTTGAATTGGGCCCGGAACAGAACCGGCAGCCAGTGTAGTCGCCGAAGCAGCGGCTCGGCAGAGTCAAACCGACGTGCTCCAGCAACCACCCGAGCCGCCGCGTTCTGTACTAGTTGTAATTTCCGGACCGTCTTCAAAGGCAGCCCCACGTAGAGCGCATTGCAATAATCTAATCTAGATGTCACTAGGGCATGGGTCACAGTGGCCAGGTCCGCACAGCTCAGGTACGGCCGCAGCTGGCGGATCAGCCGAAGCTGAGCAAAGGCTCCCCTGGCCACAGCCGCCACCTGGGAGTCCAGGTGTAGCTGTGAATCCAGGAGAACCCCCAAGCTGCGAACCTGCTCCTTCAGAGGAAGTGCGACCCCATTCAGAGCAGGACGATAGTCCAATACCCGAGCCGTGGATTTCCGAACCAAAAGCACCTCTGTCTTATCCGGATTTAATTTCAGCTTGTTCGCCCGCATCCAGCCCCCAACTGCCTCCAGACAGCGATCCAGGACCTCAACCGCCTCCTCAGAATCAGGGGGAAAGGAGAGATAAAGTTGGGTGTCATCAGCATATTGATGGCACCCCACTCCAGACCCCCGGATGACCTCTCCCAGCGGTTTCATGTAGATGTTAAAGAGCATAGGTGGGCTTGAAGAAATAAAACTACTTTTGCCTTTCTCATGTATTATCCACAAAATAATCTCTTCTCCACTCTCTCATCCATGCATGCTGTTATGTTTAGCGATCCAGTACAGAGACAGAAATAAGAGATATTATTGGAAAGAATCAATCGGGTAGTAAGATGTTGAGTCCTGTTCATAGTAAAAAGCCGATGTTGTACAGATGGATGCAAACAGCAGATCACACACCTGATATAGCATCATTTCAACCAAATGTATAGATCACTGTATTCATGCTGATGCAAAGGTACTCTGTTCATTGCTATTCTGCTGATGCTTTTGATTAGGATTTTTCTTATGCCCGACCCCCTACACACCACTATCAGAGAAAGGAGATGGATGGGCAATGCCACTTAGAAAGACTGTCAGCCCAAAATGTCCCAACGCTTTAGGCAGCTTGCCAAATGACAGTTTTCAAACTCTCTCCTGTTTCTCTGCCACTCCATCTCTCACTCTCTGGATTCAAAAAGAAGAGTATGCATAGAGAATGAAAGAAGGTGGGCTATAGTGTCACACATCAGCCTCAGACATGAGCCAGTCCTGCTCAGAGTGCAGGTCAAAGGCCACAACTGTCTACCGCAGTGGTTCTCAAACATTTTAGCACTGGGAACCACCTTTCAGAATGACAATCTATTGGGACCCACCAGAAGTGATGCCTTGGCCAAAAGTGCTGTCATTATGACACCAGAGCCTTCTGCTTTCCTGAGAATGCAGCAATAAGTTGGGTTATTTCTCAGCCATTTTCCAATAGCAAAGTGAATCAGAAAGGAAAAAAGCCTATTTACAACCTTCACAAGTGAAACCACCACACAGCCCTCCCCCTTTCCAGCATCCCATCTTCCCATATTTTCAATATAGCTGTTTTAGGTGTTTTGCAACCCACCTGAAATTGGCTCATGATCCACAATTTGGGAACCACTGGTCTATAGAATTAAGCCAAGCAGGTAATACCCCAGGCTTTTACTCTGGTTTGAAGCTATTATGAGATAGAAACATTAACTTAGCCGCCATTTTATCCAATAAATACCACTGTCTTGCCAGCACAAACTAGAGACTTATTTCTGTTTGCGTTCACAGATGAAAAATAACCTGAAAAATATAGAGGAAAAAGAAATTTCCTTCTTCACATTACAGAATCCCAGGAAAATGACATTACTGACAGTTCATTACTTTATTTCAGCATACTGTGAATGTAAAAAAAATACTAAGTGACAATTTTCTCAATATATTTTTGGCTGTCTCCCTCTCCTATCATGGCTCTCAGAGCCATGTGGACTTTCAGAGATCTTTGTGATTCAACATTCTCTTTAGTGTTGGCCTTTCCTTGAATTGAACGATCAGCTTTATATCTATTTTGGGACTCCTTCCTTCCGCTTCTAAACTTCACAATTATTTAAAGCGGACATTCAGAGCAAAAAGGATTTGCAGATTTCCAGCAGCATAATGAATAGTTATGGCTAGTGAGAATGGCCTGGCTCTCTTATTTCCTCCACCTGCTGAATACCGGCTGTCCTCTTCACAGTATGATGGCCATCTGTTTAAAATTCCTGTCTGATATTCACCACTTTTCCCTGAATCATTTCCTCTTACTGCAACATTTACCTACTCAAAACTATTTTTTATTCATACATAATGTTCTTGTCAACTTTGTAAACTTACCCAATTTTATACTGGAAATTTCAACTGTTCTGCACGTTTCTGTTACACATTTATAATTTTACTTAATTCATATAATTAAGAATATTGAAAATAGAAACTAGTAAAGGAGGAAGTACACATATCTTCAATTATTAATTGAGAATGCCATTATTTTACACCACAGAGAGTCTTTGAATCTCTGCTGTGCGAATAATTCTTTCAAAGTTTATAACAAAAAAAAATCAATATTTGGTTGCTATCACAAATGTGTATTACAAAATCAAAACAGAATACATGTTCCTTCCTCTTTCCATCTCTCGTCTTCCTTTCTCTTCATATAAAGTCCCACGTTTTCTATTTTTTAAAATGTGTTAGACTACTATACACAACACCCGATGCAAAAGAACAAACATAGCAGCTCTTAGTTGCTTAGTCAATTACATGGGGGGGGGAGAACTCACAGAAGGCCATGAAGTTCAATCCCCTGCGTGAAGTAGATGCAGAATCTACTCTCTAGATCATCTCCAAAGGTGCTTTTTGCCTAAAGACCTCAAGAGAGAAGCCACCACTTCCCTTAGTAATTGGTTAAATGGTCGAATTGCTTACTTTTAAGAAATTTCCTGATATTCAACCAACATTTTTCCTCTTGCAGCTAAAGACCACAAGCCATTAATAAGGATCTTAAACTGGCCCCAAGATAGAGCCTTGAGGTATTCCACTCAGAATGTTTTCCAGTCTTCCTGACAAGGAACCATTGCTGAACATGTTTAGGTTTGGTTATACCAACTGTACATCATCTAACATATCATCTATCATATCAAAATGTATCATGTATTTGCTAGCTTGCTAATCCAGATATCATGGGAAACGTGATATCATGTTGAATGTTTTACTGAAATCAAGAAAAATTATATCCATAGCATTCCAACAATCCCCTAAACGAGTACCCCAGTCAAAACAGAGATGGGATTTGTCTAGAAATATTCATTTTTGACAAATCCATACTGGCTTCTAGTAATTATGATATTGAGATCAAGATGTGTACAGAATGACCATTTTATAATTTGTTCCAATATCTTTCCTGGTGCTCACAAATCAGACTAATGGGTTGATCTTGATCTTTACTTCAAAAAGGGAGTAATAGAGGACCTTTGAACTTACAAACCCAATTCCAGTCTTGTGGCACATCCCCCATCTTCTAGAATTTCAGAAAGATAATTGACAGACTAATGAGAATAAATCAGCAAGTTCTTTTCGTACTCTAGGATACAGTTCATTCAGTCCAAATTACTTGAATTAGTTTAGGCCAGTTAGGTAGTTCTTAACTAACTCTCTGTCAATCCTAATTTGCAGACCTGTCCTCATTCCCATTTACTTGTGGGGTTGTATACATCCCCATTCAGGCAATGGACCAGAATAAAGGTTTGCACAGCCCCCTTTTGGAAGAAGAAACACACAAAGTAGGAGCTGAACATTCTGTTTGTCAGCAAACAACATTCCATAATCCCTATTAAAAATTGATCCTACTCTTTTGTTCTTAGCCAACCTTAGCTCATACTGAACTTTAGCATTCCTGACACCATCCCTACTAGTCTGGGTTGAGTACATCTATATTTCTCAATAGTGATTTGTTTTATCACCCCTCTCTTTTTCTCATTGAAATTGTTTTTGACGATAGCAATGGCTTCTTTAAGAACTCCTATTCAGCTTGGGTTTCTAGTCCCATTTATTATTTTTCTGTATTTCTAGTATTTCTCTGAATTTATAAAGATCAGTCTTCCTGAATTCTAAGGTATATGTTTCACTATACATGCCCTCAGCTACCAATAAGATTAAGAATTTCAGCATTTCACAGTCACTTCCCCCCGAAGTCCTATTCCTTTAATCTCATTGACCAATGCTTGCCTACTCATAGGATCAAGTTAAGGATGGTCTCTTCCCTTCTTCCACCCAGAAGATGTTTGCATCCAGATGCATCAGGAATTTGTTGACACTCCTATTGTTAGCTGAGTTAGTTCAGTTTTTTCTGGTAACCATACTGAAAAAAATGACTGTTACTGTTCAGAGTTGGTGTTGGCTACAGAAATCTGAGATTATGCATCATAATATTGCCATTATCTTCACCATGTTTCATGTTCCTTTCACAAAAGGAGCAATTCTGTCATAAGCTGGTACCAAATTAATGAAGATGAAATGCAACTATAAAAAAAATAGAAATACTCAGATCTGATAATGGTTCAAAATTGTTCATGATGAAAAATTGTTCAGCACTTTTTCTCTTTTGAACTTACAGGCCATGTCTCCTTATGCAATGATTCAGGACCCATAGATTGACCAACCACAGGTCCTAACCAGGAGGGCTGACCTGTACCTGCTGGACACAACCAGAAAAGTCTTCTGGTCACGCCTGGAACACGGACTGATGCCCGAAGAGGCTGCATGAGGAAGGCCTCAAAAGGTTTCTGAAAGCTACTTGGAAGGCATAGAGAAGCCTTCTGAGACCTTCTTTGTGCATCTTCCCAGGCTGCAGACCACCCCCAGGTGCAGATGCCAGACTTCAACAGCGGGTTTCATTATCCGCGGTTTTCAGAATCTGCAGGGGTTCTGAGAATGGAACCTCCACAGATGTCAGGCCTGTGTACCGTTAAGGAGAGCTATATAAAAAGTAATGCATGTAAAGAGGAGCTTACTTGTTCAGATTTTGCAGAAAATCAAGCTATTATTACTCAGCCAATAAAGTTTGATTCTTTGCTAAGTTAAAGGCGCAATCCTAGCCAACTTTCCAGCACTGACATAGCTGTGTCAGTGGGGCACGTTCTCCATCCTGCAGTGGAATAGTAGTCATGGAGGCCTCCTCAAGCTAAGGAAAGCTGTTAATATATGGATGAAGGAAGTCCTACTATTATTGACAGGTTTATTTAACTGTCTGGAGGCTCTAAATTAACGATACTGTCATGCATGAACCTCATGAAAGTTTGGCTTGAAAAAAATACACGCTGAGGCTTCTGTTGCCTTTTGGTTTACTATGAGAAGCAAGTTGGGCTTCTGTGTATTACTACATCTGGATAATTACTGTATCATTGTTGTAAGTGTGTCATTTATGATGCAAAGTGTAAGGATGAGGTATTTGAAGAAGACAAAATGCACTGAAATGGAAAGATAACCAGATGCCCATGCTATCGTCTTACACTTTCTCTGACATTGCTAACACTTGCTGACAGTTTGTATCTGTATATGTGTGTAGGTCAATTGTGCTTAATTACGCTAAGAATTATTGTTCTACAGTGAATTTTGAAAGAAAATTTTATAAAAAGATATTCTGTATATAACAATCAATTGCAGCTGTGTGTTTTAAACATTTGCAATTTTTTGTATAGCAACTGCCGTTCCTTGCAACTATTGACGTGTCATTTTTTTCTTCAAAAAGATTTCTGGCAATCTTTATGCCTACATCACAAAAGAAATGACTCTCTTCCACATACTTCTGCATACTTCCTCATTTCTCATATCCTCCCTCTTCAAACTTCTTGTTCTTATGTTTAAATGTATTTCTGTTTTTTGCTTTTGTTTTCTTTCTCAGGCTCTAACTCCCATGTGGTGATGAACATTCACTTACATTCCAATCCTACTTGGGCCTTACGCTGTCAGAACAAGTGTTTTGGCAGTGAAAGACCTGTTGTGCTTGTTGCAAAATACGACACACCATTTGATGTGGCTGCTGTCACAAATAGCAAGCAACCAAGTCCGCACACCAATGGATTGAGGACACAGCTGACATTGGTAAGTCAGCACAGGGGGTTGACAGGAGACGGGCAGGGGTGGGACCCAGGGGACATCCACTAAAATTGAGTGTTGGGAGTTAGAACGGATAAAAGGAAATACTTTTTTAGCCTGCAGGTAATTAAGCTGTGGAACTCCTTGCCATCAGAGGTGGTGTTCCAGTCGGGCAGCTCGAGCCACAGGCTAGGGGTTGTTTTTGGATATCAGTGGAAGGAATATGCTCAGTCCAGAGTCAGGATGCAAAGGCCTTTTAAGTCTAAAACAAAGCTCAAATTATCAAGCAAAGCAAAAAGTGTTATCAGGTAGTTTGGAGGGACACCATGGCGTGCTGGTGTCCGAAGTCAAGTCGCCGTTCTAAGTCAAATCGCTCCTCTTTCTTCCTAACCTGTTACAGCAAGCTTATATAGGCTAGGTGGTGCTTATCAAGACTTGGTGCTTATCAAAAGTGTTAATCGGCAAAAACAAACTATTTGACAGCACAATGATATATGACAAGCTACTACAGGAGTCACACCATGAAAAGACCTTCCATCTTGACACGTGGGGGATGTTCCCCTCATTAGAAGATGTCTGGTTATGCTCCTGCAACTGATAACAGACATCTTATCCATTGCATGCCAAGAATAATGGGACAGACACCTACCAACAGCGAGGTCAACAGGAGATGTTCCCCTCATTAGGGTGGCGGGCACCTGGCTTAATGGGTACACATAAAATATAAATCATAACATTAGCCAAGGGCGGTAGCTAAGGCCTTTGTTTTGATTCCAACTTCTCTTGCTTCTTATAGGGGCCGCAGGGTGGGTGCACTGGCAGCTCCCAGCACCTCTGAGAGATACAGAGAATATTGCTGGCAGGCTTACAAGATGTGAGACAGTGGCTTAAGTCATAACCTACAATGGAAGGCAGCAGCTAGACCTAACATCGGCCGTTACAGGTGGTGATGGCATCTGGCCTGGGTGCCTTAAAAGGAGATTGGACAGATTTCTGGAGGAAAAGTCCATCAAGGGCTATAAGCCATGATGGGTTGTGCAACCTCCTTACAGTTAGGCTACTTCAGTAGTAGTAGGCTACTTCAGAATGCCAGGTGCAAGGCAGTGGCAACAGGATGCAGGCATCTTCTTGTCTCATTTGCTCCCTGAGGCACCTGGTGGGCCACTGTGAGATACAGGAAGCTGGACTAGATGGGCCTTTGGCCTGATCCAGCAGGGCTCTTCTTAGATTCTTATGGAATGGAGTGGGAAGGAGGAAGAATGAGGTGGGCTGGATTGGTGCTGGGAAATGGGTAGTATTGGTGACACTTGCTGATATCCTACCCCCTTCCCAACTTCAATCTCTCAGTTCAGGTCCTCCCAGTTTTGGACTTGGATCAAAGACATAGGTGATGCAGGTACGAGTAGACCCAGCAGGCCTGTGTGGACTTACCCCAGAGAAATAGGACAGATATTTTGTTGAGAGCAGTTGGAAGCAGCTCACCACTGTGAGGTTGCGAAGCCTCAAGGTTGCAGAGTTTCAAAGAAGGAAAGCTCAGACACAGGAGATAAGGCTGCAAGAGTATCTGTATTCACAGACAAAGCTTTCAGCAGCAAAGCACAAACGGTTGTAGCAAAGTTCCTTCCAATACACCAACACCACATGCTCAAGCTTCTATTTACCCACATGCACAGATGGTTCTACCTCTGATTAGTTATGAGAGCTGATCTGATGTCTCATCCCCTTGATTGATCCTGAGACAGAATGATTCAGCATTTCTCAGCTGAACTACTGGGTGAACTTTCTGCTGTGACTCAGCATTTCTCCCTCTGAGCTAGGCCTCATCCATTCAGGCCTGCAAATTTCCCAGGTCTTGTTCCACAATACCCAACATATTTTCTTACTTCAAGCGGGGTTCTTTAGGCCAAAACTCTAGAGGCCGTGGGATCGAGCATGTGTCCTGTTGGCCCAGCTACATCACCATACAGGACGTTGAGCAGGATTGGGCTGTTAGGTTAGATTTGAAAAAGGATTAGACCAAAGACGGTCTTGAGCTAAGGACTGCCTTGGGGCAAGTCTTCTGAGCCCCCTCACCAGAAGTAATTGTGATGACATAAAAAAATCAAAGGAGGGCATTAAGTGGAGAACTAGGGCAGGTGGTGGGCGACCCCAGGAAAGCTCAGAGGGTGGCTGTGAATCACAACCACCCTCAGAGCTTTCCAGTATTGCTCTGTGAGCCACCCGTTGCATACCCTTATCCTCAGCTGACTTTTTAAAAGGGGAGGAGATAAGGGCAGGCTGCGGGCCTCCCTCGGAAAGCTCCAAGGATAGCGGCACACAGCCACCCTCTGAGCTTTTCTGCATCGCTCTGGGGGCTGCCTCCTCTGCTTAAAAAAAAAGTGGAGGTGGTGGAGAGCAGCCCCCAAAGTACAGCAGAGTGGCAAAGGCAATTGTGATGGATGAGGTTTTGAATTGAGTTCTGTATACGATAACTGCATTTGTTTTAGCATAATTATTTTATTATTGGCAGTAGAACTTTGGGACACTGTGTGAAAATGGGATATTTCAACTTGAATAATCATAAACAGATAGTTTATGGACAAATATACCCCGCAATGCAAAATGCCAGTATTTTTTTTAAGGAGTCAATGCTGTGTATAATTAGGAGCTAAAACAACAAATTCTAGGCTTTGAAGGCTTTTGTTTCTTGTTTTGGATTGTCATGGAGATAAGGATATGCTGAGGGTTAAAATTGGGCATACTGTAGGTGTGGTGGATGAGTGACATGACAAGTTGCATGAGTCAAATGGAGGAGAGAGAATGGAAAGAGAATGACTCAGCATAATTTAGGAACAGCAGATTAATTAGGAGTTAATGAGATCTCAGGTGTGGAGAATAGGAAACCTAAGGCATCCGCCGTGAAGCATTCTGTCTCATGGTTCTTTTTTCTTTCTTAGCTCCAGGAGGTGATAAGGTCCGTAAGAATAGGTAGAGAGGTCTTTTATTTTTGTGTGCTCTGGGGACTAATATTTATGTGGGCAATTTGTTGTATTGCCTGAGGCTGCAATGCCAGAGTGGAGGCCCTTTGATGTTGCCGTACTTAATAAAGGTATTTTATAAACCATTTGAGTGTGTGCAACTAATTGACCAGGAGAGACAGTTTGGTTGCCAAAAAGAACCTACGCCAGACGGAGTTGACTGTAATTGAGCCTGGATAGTTATTCCTGGCCTTGCCCTTCCCTCTCTGGTGGGTAGCAGTGTGTGAAGGAATGTAAATAACGAGCAGATAGTACTGTGCTAGCAAGTCAGCGACTGAGCAATACTGCACCGAGGGAAAGTTAGTGTGCTGGTGCACTTCCTGAATCGGTGAGAGTTTCTATCGTCACAAAACGGACAGTAGTGGCATTGAGGCCGGTAGCGTGACTAGCATGGTGTGCATGACATCTGTCATATGGATTAATATCTCTTTTATTATTTATGTCTCATCTAAGATGGCAACATAGACAAGTTCTAGGTTAAAAGATAATCTAGCTTTCTTATGGTTTTCCATCTTCACAGTTTACTAATACTGAACATCAGTGGTATTCAAACTTTTTAGACCAGGACGCACATTATACAATGGCACTAATGTTGGGACCCACTGGAAGTGATGTCATTAACCTGGAAATGATATTGTGGCAGAATGTGACATCATCAAGCAGGAAGTACTGTCACTGTCGCATAATACAATGACACTCGTGAAATGCAAATTGGCATTCTTGGACTGCAGCAACTGTACAACCATGAAACATCCCTGACAGAAAGCAAGGTGAGGACAAAATATGTTGTAAAAGCACTGAACTAAAAACAAAATTAAAAAACCCTCACTTGAAAATTCAAACTGTTAACACTCAGAAAAGGAATATAACAGTAAGTTCTGAAGTTTCCAAAATGGCTGTTCCCAGCTTTCTGCAACCCACCTGATATCAGGTCACAACCCACAGTTTGAATAACACTGCTGTACATAAACCTAATCAAATCACCATACACACCACTCCATATATACTGACTACCCTAACTCACTCACTTAGGAACTAGATGTTACCCAGAATGTATAACTTGTCCCTTTAAGGTTTTTTTATTAAATAATGGACCATTGTATGGCAAAACTATGGTGCAGAATAGTTTTCCCTGAGGTGGAAACAACCACTTTGTCCCAGCTAGAGTTCAAATCAGAATTAGATTCTCTGCCCACTACTGGGGAAAAAAATGTTCACAGTAAAAGTTTTCTAGGGAAGCAGAGATATAAGAAACCTAAGGAAATAATAATAAAGGAAGTCAAATTAGGCTGCTTCTAATTAAGAATTAGAATAGTGACCATAACCTGAATTAAGTGAGCGCCCGCTGACTCATTCCTGTTTGTGGTCAGACACAGTTTTTTTAAAAAAATCTTCTTATGATTTTCAGCTCCCAATCGTATATGAGGCTTTTACAGCTCAGTTGTGACCCTCATAAAGATTCTGCTCCTATTAAAGCGAAGAAGGGCTTACTTACTAAAATAAGGTAACATCTTTTATAAGTTTAATTCAATAAACACCTGGTCAAGAAAACACAATTGCCATCACGCTTATGAAAACTATAGTCAGTCACTGAAAGTATGAAATAATATAATCTAGTCTAGCAATTTTTATCTCATGGCACACTGAGAAATTTTAGTACAAAAATTGTCAAGGCCCACCATCAGTTTTTTGACAATTGGGTGAGGCACTCCATGCTGCAATGGGAAGATCACATCCACCATTGGCCCTACTAATAAATGACCTTCCCCCAAATTCCCACAGCACACCTGTGGACCACTCCCGGCACAGTGGTTGAAAATGACTGACCTAGAATAGATTCCCCTTGTTGTTGTTGTTGTTGAGTCGCTAAGTCGTGTCCGGCTCATCGCGACCCCATGGACCATGGCACGCCAGGCCTCCTGTCCTACACTAGCTTCCAGAGTTCGCCCAATTTCATGTTTATTGCTTCGGTGACACTGTCTTACCATCTCATCCTCTGCTGCCCCCTTCTCCTTTTGCCTTCAATCTTTCCCAGCATGAGGGTCTTGTCTAAAGAGTCCTCTCTTCTCATGAGGTGGCCAAAGTACTTGAGCTTCAGCTTCAGGATTTGTCCTTCCAGGGAGCAATCAGGCTTGACTTCCTGGAGGATTGACCGATTGGATCTCCTTGCAGTCCAGGGGACTCCATAATTCACCATAATTTGAACACCATAATTCGAAAGCATCTGTTCTTCGGCGCTCTGCCTTTCTTATGGTCCAGCTCTCACAGCCATACATTGCTACTGGGAAAACCATAGCTTTGACTATGCGAACCTTTGTTGGCAGAGTGATGTCTCGGCTTTTTATTAAGTTGTCTAGGTTCGCCATAGCTTTCCTTCCAAAGATTCCCCTTACCCAGGGTTATGCGGCAGTGGCCCAAATGAGACTACTCAGATCTGTGCCATCAAATCAGAGTATATTAACTTGATAGAACTACAGTTAGTTGCTATGGGGGAGCATACAATAAATCTATTTCAGTAATTTGGACAATATAGCTTCTGTGTGCATGTCACCAGTCTATTCATTTCTTTTAATCAGATGAACAAATAATTTGTCTCACAAGAATGCATGTAATTTTAACATAATTACAGGTAAATCTCAAAGTAGATTGGCAGAATAATAACACAAAAGCTATCCTATTTTTTCCCCCACCTTTACTCCCATCCTCCAACAAATATTGTTCTAAATGTGGAAATATACAGTCATTCACAAGTAAACAAAAAAAATTCCATTTTGGAAACACAGACACACACTACCTTTTTGTCTTGTCTTTAGTGGTGGTTTCTAAAACGTATTCCTTTCTAAAGTCAAATATCAGGCACTGGAGTGAATCAGGGACTGTTATAGCTCGATGTTTTTACTGCTCTGTCCAACTAGAAAGTCAATTCCAGATTTACAGGGGCTGACATGCATTTCTGAATGCCGAGAGTGATAGCTGCAATCTTGGGCTATAGAACTTTCAGAGCAAATAAACTCGTTTATTTAGGACAGTGGTTCTCAAACGTTTTAGCTCTGATGCCCACTTTTTAGAATAACAATCTGTCCAGGACTCATTGGAACAGAGTACTCTCATTTATTTTGGGTAGAGATTGAAATTTAAAATTTAATTGGAAATGTTAGAATATACAAGATAGAGTTATGAAGGACTTTTTTAAAAAAAATTTTACTTCTCAACTTCTTCTTTCCCTTTTCTTTTTTGGTTTTTGATTAAATCAGCTTTTTTGAAATTTTTAATAATTAGAATTAATGATGAAAGATAGAAACTTTTTCATGTGATTGTCTATAACCTTTCAGATGGAAATTGTTATAGCTGTGATTTTATTTGTTATGCTAAGTAACTCTCAGAACTCTCCAAATTTCCTAATGTTTGATCCTTTGTTTCCCTATTCCTTTTGTCTTAACTGTCCTTACCTATGTCTTTATAATTAAAAAGCAATAAAATTATCTTATAAAAAAAAAAGGAAGTGATGACATGGCCAGAAGTGCCATTAATGTGACACCAAAGCCTGCTGCTTTCCTAAGAATGCAGCAATACGTTGGGTTATATCTCAGTCATTTTCCAATAGCAAAGTGAATCAAATGGAAAAAAAAGCCTATTTACAACATTGACACAACCACACATCTTTTTCCCCCTTTCCAGCATCCTGTCATCCCATATTTTCAATATGGCTGCTCTAAATGCTTCCCGACCCACCTGAAATTGGCTCGCGACCCACTGGTGGTTCCCAACCCACAGTTTGGGAACCGCTGATCTAGGAGTTATTCTTCTACTGATATTCTTCTACCTGAGCCTTTAACACAGGTGTAAAGATGTGAAAAGATGCCTCCGCCAAATGGCAGTTCTCTGTTTCCTTCATGTTTTTTTGAAATACAAACCTTAATTTATGATTCAGTTCTAAATGATCTTGACATTTCTGTGAAATCCGTACTGTGTCTCAACCATTATCAATAGTCAGTTCTGAATAAGAGGGATGGATGCATCCTTCTCTTGTGGATCCTTCTCTACAACTTGCTTCACATGCTGAAGCCTCATATCAGAATGAGCTGTTTTGTTCTCCGAAATAGCACTTTTAATTTACCCCACTCCATATAATTATTTTTAAAAGGCTCCCATGTACTACAATCTCAATAAGTATATGTTTTCTATCACCAAACTGAAAATATGGTACAGAATTTATATGAGCATTACATGGTTGCATTCAACCAGTGTGTGTGTGTGTGTGTGTGTGTGTGTGTGTGTGTGTGTGTGTGTG
>JAJKFI010000115.1:1282587-1326552 GCA_029204185.1 Lerista edwardsae
TGTGTGTGTGTGTGTGTGTGTGTGTGTGTGTGTGTGTGTGTGTGTGTAAAGATGACTTACTCACAGAATACAAGATTTTTTAAAACTAATTCAGCCCACCATCATGAACTGAAGTGAAACCTACAGATGGCTAGAACAGAAGCTATTGCAAGATTGTGTGTGCTTCAAGGCTGTAGTTTTTGAAAACTCGTATTGGTAAAGATCACATATTTCTTTACCAATTTTTTCTAAACCCATATGCAGTTACTAATGATGCCAGTTATGAAACATACATCTTTAAAACCAATACATTAAATACTCAGGCTGCGTGTAAATGTGCATGTCAAGTATGCATGTTTAAACCTAAAGTCTCATAGATGTTCCCGCCTCTTCTAGCCACAGGGACCCCTTTTCCATTACCACCCAGATTCCATGTATCTTCATGTTTCCTGTTCTTCCTTAATTCTCTCTAAGGTCCTGAACTACAAGAGCACTTGCATTTAACTGGCTTTTGAAAGGCTCTTAAACATGTTACTGCAGCACTTCAAAGTTGTCCTAAGCAGCTATTTAGTGGCATGGTCAGACCCAACAACATGAGAAAAAAAACCCTTCAGATTGACTACCAAATCTTTCATTCAGAATTCCCTTCCCTTTACATAGACTTTAAGACCACAATGCCCTTGAGCAATCCATAATAGCACACACAGCATGACCTGTTCCCTGTTCTTGGCAAAGTGCTTGTTGTTAAGAGAGGAGGAGATATAATACTATGCATTGCTGAGCAAGAAAGCTGTTTTGTCTGCTTCGTTGTTTGTATAAAGAGTTCAAGCACCTCTGAAAAGGCAACTTCCAAGCTAAAAAGTAAACTACAAAGAACTGTCAGCAGAGCACTGGAAACAGATTAAGGCACTAACTAAGAATGAGTAAGTCCCAAAGGCAGGCCCAAATTCAAGAAGTGCGAAGAATACCCATTTGCATGGTCACACCACACCAAATGCTACAGTGTACATTGAATACTATTGCAGTCTTTTATTTAACCACTTATGATGACCTTAATCAGTCGTTCCCAAATCAGTGGGTTGAGACCCATTTGTGATGGGTCACAAGACTGACAAGGAAACTGTATTGAGCTCCACAGAAACTGACATGGAGTAGCATGTTTACTCATGGTAGGCAACTGTGCCTCAGTTCTCATCGAAGTCCAGGCGAAGTAGAACTTGTGGCCACCAGAACGATCCCAATTTGATGAACGTGTAAAAAGAATAAACAGCTTCAGGTTTGAGCAGCTGATAAAGTGATTTTTAAAAAAAGTCTTGTAAAGCTAGGTGGGTTCTGATAACGTGTCATTTTAAACCATGGGTCCTGGTGCTAAAAGGATTAGGAACCACTGCCTTAAATTTATGTGCAGACAAATAGTTTTCAAACCTTCTTGGTCACAACTGGAAACAGCAGTGTTTGAAGCGCCAACAGTGTTTGCAGCGTCCTATTCCTGCTAACCATTAAGAACATAAGAAGAGCCCTGCTGGATCAGGCCAAAGGTCCATCTAGTCCAGCTTCCTGTGTCTCAGAGTGGACCACCAGGTGATCTCACATTCCCCCCACCCTTCTTTAGAATGTTCCAGGAAATGTCCCTATATCAATTCATAAGGTCATTTTCTTGCTGCATTCGAAAGAAAAAAAATTGGCAACCAGCAAGAGCAAGCTGTCAGGAAAGTATCAGTACTTCAAGTGTGGTTGAAGCTGTTTTTGCTGCCTACAGAATCACTGTGGGAAGGAGGAGAATGGTAGGTTTGGGTTTGGGGGGAATTCTCCCGCCTCCATGAAGATGCTAAGTGTTCTCCTCCCTCCAGCAGCAACTAAGAATTTTTGTGGGCAGGTAGATTAGGAGGGCTTAATGACAGGGCTGCATCATAGACAGAAATTATAAAGTTCATTTTGTACCCATTGTTTAAATAAGTAACATTAAAGAGGGAAAAAAGGGAATTCATAACCCATTATCATTAGACACGCTAACATCGCTGGAGCCAATTTCTGCTATGCCATTGTTAACCTGCACTATTGACTTTCCCTTGTGTGGAATTAATAATAGTTTTAGATCTCTTGTAACGTATCTTTCTATAGATATAATTTAAAACTTGAAGCTGAAAAAGGAAGATACAGGTTCTTGCCACTACAGGATATTAAATCTAGAGTTGGAACATTTCACAGCATGAGCAGGAGTGGTTCACAGCAACCTAAACTTTGTGAACTGTTCTCAAGACTGCTTATGATAAAATAATAAAAATAAAAAGGTTAGGGCCTGTGCAAATTAAGGCCCATAGGTTATTCACATGCATGGCTTCATGGAGTCCTGGTAGTATTGTTATTGCAGCTAAGAAAGCTAGAGGGAGTACAGAGAATCAGGGGACAGCGCCACAGGAACTTTTCTGCAAGGTACAGAGCTATTGTACATGCTGCCACAAAGCAATGCCATTCATTCATATATCAGATCACTTCAGGACAAGTTAACACAAAGTAGAACGTGTCACAAGCACTAAGCAAAAATTTAAAATGTATGCAGAGAAGATAACTCAAGCAGGTGAGGTCAGCTGCAACCTATATGCCAATTTATATATAAAGCACTCACAAGGATAATCAGTGAACTCGTCAGAATATACAAAACCCAAGCAGATCCAGATATCATGAAAAACTAAAAAATGCAAGGAAACTACATGCTAGGACTTGTGGCTTATAGGTAGAGTTACCAGATACAAACTGGGACAGAGTTCCTGCACCTAACAGTATATAGAAGAGGGAATTTGGGCAGGTGCAGCTTTTGAAAACCTTTCACGATGCCCAAATTCCCTCTTCTATACAATGGTTAAAGGTGCAGGAACTCTGACCCAGTTTGTATCTGGTAACCCTACTTATAGGAGCAAAAAATTAACATGTACCTGTTACAGATTTAGAACATTAAAGCTTGAGAGATAACATTAAATGCCTTTTTTTCCCCTCTCTCTGGGCACAATCCCAACTTGGAGTTAGGCTGCACAGTTAGGCCAGCCAAGTTTGACCGGTACAAGGGCCACTGTAAAGCGTGCTTGGACCACTCTTGGAGTCAGGGAGGATGGTGCAAGTCTGTGTGCTGGCCTCTCTGACTCTGAGAGTGGTCCAAACATACTTTATGGTGTCCCTTGAGCTGGCCAAACTTTGCTGGTTTAGCTTATGCCGGCCAAACTTAGTTTAGGATTGTGCCCTAAGACTAGAAGCTTTTCTAAAATACTGGTCTGTGTGCTGGCCTCCCTGACACAGAGAATGGTCCAAACATACAGTACTTTACTTTGTGCGGCCAAACTTGGCTGACTTAACTGTGCCGGTCTAACTCTGGGTTACGATTGTGCTCTCAGTCATCTTCACTCAATTCATTCCATTCCATGCGCGCACACACACACACACACACACACACACACCCCTCATACAATCTCTTGTCTTTATCACATGCAAAGAGAGCAATCATACAACTAACACACACTGAAAGAGGGTTTAACCCAATCACAAATATCCATGCAACCCGTTTTTCGTGCTCTTATACACACTGCTCCAACTATAAGTGCCTCCTGTACCATCTTGCAGCAAGCAGCTGCCTTGATACCAGTGAATCCAATTTTTTTCCCAGTGGCATTTAAACACACCAATTTCCAGAAACTGGGTGAAAAAATAAAAAGCAATCACCATCATTTTTTTCTGATTTTTTTCTGTGGCAAGCGAAGAGATAACACTTTTTCTCTGCATTGTTCAGAGTGTTAGGGTCATCCCATTTTATGCACCAGGAGGGCAAAAATAACTCTTTTTAGGGAAACTGAGACACTGGAACTGTAAGTAAAAATGAAACAGAATACTTTTTATGGTGAGGGAGTAACTTTGTAATCACAGATCTGCAGCTGCTGCCTGTTACTATTGTAACCTACAATAGTAGGCTAGTAGGAAGTATCCCCAGGTGGGTTTTTTTTTTTTTGTCCCCTGTAATTCTGGCATCAGGCTGTCTACTTCCAGCCACACCAGGGTCAGGTCCAGAGAAGTCGTTTTTATACAGATGGGGTAGAGCTGAAGATTCATGTTCTAGAGGCCCTTTCCCTTGCAAACTGTCTTCTTCTACACAGTTTGCATGTATGTATGTATGTACTTCTTGGGAGGAAAGCTATGGCGAACCCAGACAACTTAATAAAAAGCCGAAACATCACCCTGCCAACAAAGGTTCGCATAGTCAAAGCTATGGTTTTCCCAGTAGCAATGTATGGCTGTGAGAGCTGGACCATAAGAAAGGCAGAGCGCCGAAGAATAGATGCTTTCGAATTATGGTGTTGGAGAAGACTCTTGAGAGTCCCCTGGACTGCAAGGAGATCCAATCAGTCAATCCTCCAGGAAGTCAAGCCTGATTGCTCCCTGGAAGGACAAATACTGAAGCTGAAGCTCCAATACTCTGGCCACCTCATGAGAAGGGAGGACTCTTTAGAAAAGACCCTCATGCTGGGAAAGATGAAAGGCAAAAGGAGAAGGGGGCGGCAGCGGATGAGATGGCTAGATAGTGTCACCGAAGCGATGAACATGAAATTGGGTGTACTGCGGAAGCTAGTGTAGGACAGGGAGGCCTGGCGTGCTTGTGGTCTGTGGGGTCGCGAAGAGTTGGACACGACTTAGCGACTGAACAACAACAATGTACAAAAAAAACTCTTTCCCAGATCTTCTACAGTCTTTCATCAAGTATCTCTTCCCCACAAGTTACACAAACACTGGAACCAAAAGTGGCCATTATTTACTAAACATTATGCCAGACAGCAATTGGTGGATGCAGCAGGTCCTGCTCAGATAACATCCCATCAAGTGAGCACCTAAACTGGATGGCAACACTTGGCCAGCTGAAGCCCTCCATTGGGTAAATGGTCCTGGCACTGAACTCCACCTTGCAGCTCCCCAGCTTCATCACTGCCAACCCCTGTAAAGGGGATCAAGGAAGCTGCTTTGTTGCACCCATCTCAAGCCAGCTGACCTCTGAGGTAAAAGTCCCAATTTGAGCCTGGGAGCTCAACCAGCCTGAATCCCCAAGCTAGGTAGCATCTGGAGACTGGTTCTGGTCCCCTTGCCTGCCTAGGGGCACACACAAACTCTAATCATCCCCCTATCTTGCACTGACAAACATAGCCAGGCCAGCTAACCTCCATCTGAGTCTGGATTAGGCAAAAAAAATCCACTCCCTGGAGCCAAAAATTCCTTCCCAACCCCTAACTGTGACCAGCTAGCCTCAGACTGTAGCCCCTTGGGTGAGCAGGTGGGCATGCTCCATGTGAAAGAAGCAAAATGGCGCTGGAGGCCTCAGCGCTGCACAGCAGCCCCTTGAGCCTTCCCCTTCCTCATGCTCAGCCAATGACCGCTGACCATGCCATATATGGGGTAGAACCAGGCAAATTATGCACCTGAACATATGTGTGGGCCAGCATTCCTCTGGTTGTGTTGACTGAAAATTACTATCCTGCCAGGGTGCTTTTCAGGGTGGCTGTGGCTGTTTCCCACTGTATACAAGAACCAACAATTTGCACCCCTGGTGGATTTGTTTCCACAGCAGCCCTAACTGAATCAGCCCACTGGAATACTGATGTTGGGACCCATCCATAAACATGGAACAGATACCCAATTCAGGAAGTGGTTGGTATTTTTTATTTAAAAAGATCGTAACAGGTTATGAGCCTGCCTGAATAAAAGCTACTGGTATATCATCAGACCTGGGAAAAATTTGTTACTATGCCATGTCACAGTACCAATCTCATAGAGACATTAAAAGCCAACAACAACAAAAGCCTTTTGAATGCTGTGTAGATACTTTGCCACTGTTTCTACCTTGCTTTCATTTCTCCTATCTATCCAATCAAATGGTGGGCAAGGACTTTGTTCTAAAAACATCTATTTACACCTAATAGCACAAGTTATTTTGATGTAGAAAAACTAATCCCTTTGGCTAGACCTGTGTGAGAGCCTGGGTCAGTCCAGCAAATTAACAGCTATTGCATGCAATAGAGTGCTGTGGCAAATGTACTTGTCTGCTCCCATGCTCCGAACAACAGTGACTCATACCGTCTAAAAATATCCATAATAAAAATTCATTTTTATTTGGAAACCTTCAAAAATAGGTCAGTGTTTCTCAAAGTGTGCTTCTCAAAGTCTTGGGGCTCCCGGAGATTCCTTCAGGGGTTCTGCAAGCACACTGGAAGACCTATGACATTCCCAGGAGTTGCAATTAAATCCCTGTTGTTGCCCCCTGCCTCTGTTTGCTCCTTTCCCCTCCCTTGGTATTCATTCCCCGTGCTTCCTTCAGCCTGCCAGTCACTTGCAGTGGCTCCTGCAGAGCTTGGCGTACTGCTGCATGATGCAGGCACCAATACTCTGAGTGGCTCAGCAATCAGGTCTGACCTGCGGCTGTTACACAAGTGAGCATACAGGTGCGGCTGCAGAGAACCTTCAGCTCTA
The DNA here is from genome assembly GCA_029204185.1 of Lerista edwardsae. Lineage (NCBI taxonomy): Eukaryota > Metazoa > Chordata > Lepidosauria > Squamata > Scincidae > Lerista > Lerista edwardsae. The sequence continues at coordinate 1,289,065 of JAJKFI010000115.1, forward strand.
TATGAAACTGGCAGCCGAAATGAAAACTCCTACCTGCCCCCTGTGGCTAAGCAATGTTCTTCTATGGCCAAGACTCCTCCCCCTCTCCCCTCCTTCATCCAGAGCCAGACCGCTCTTTTGTCCTATCAAGGTCCAAACATTAGGAGATGGACAAGACAACTCTGCTCCCCCTTCAGCTGACTGGCCATGCCTTCCTCTGCCCAGGTCTTGTGTTCCTTCCTCCTCCCCATACCTTGGTGCTTCCTGTAGCCAGCTACCCAAACATACTTAACATACCCAACATATTTAACGTCTTAAGTCTCCCCCATCAGCAAAGTTGCCTGTTCTTCTGGCTGAAAGGAACAAAATGACCATTGGTTGTGGCGACTTCATGGCACCTCCCAAAAGTGTTCTTTCTGATGCGGAAGCTGCAACAATGTAATGAAGTGCGCTTTAATTTGAATTGCCTAATTGTTGACTCATTGAGAGTCAGTGGCCAGCTCAGCAAGTCAGACTGAGAGTTAATGACACAGGTGACTCAATTCAGAGAAGAGTCAGGCCAAAACATTATACCACGAGTTGAAGTCTTTTTTTCACAACACTGAAATAAAGCATTCATGCAAGACGTTAACACATGGGAGAAAATCATACAGAGCTTCAGGGCAAATGTCAGAAGGAGAAAAACAAGACAAAGTAATATATGCAGTTCCTATGTAGTATCTTGTGTGATATAATGCCCATTTCAAGGGGAAACATCATCTACCTAGAGAGTCTAGGTTACTCAGGAAAGTTTCTTCATGAAAGGAAGGAAGGAAGGAAGGATAAAGGAAGGATAATTAATCTCATTAAGGGTGCAATCCTAGCCTGGCCTGCACAGTTAGGGCAGCAAAGTTTGGCTGGCATCAGGGCCAGCATAAAGCGCATTTGGACCACTCTCCAAGTCAGGGAGGATGGCGCATGTCTGTGTGCTGGCCTCTCTGGCTCGGAAAGTGGTCCAAACATACTTAACAGTGCCCCTTTTGACAGCCAAACTTTGCTGGCCTAATTGTGCCGGACTAACTCCAGGTTAGGATTGCGCCCTAAGTCATATCATTATGGAGTTTAATTTCTAGTGATGGACCCGCAACTTTCCCCATGTTTTTCCTCCTCTTTGCTGCTCCTCTTTGTCCCCTTCCTTGCATTAAGCAGTAGCTGCCAAACAAGCTACAAGTGCATGTGTAGGAGCAGGTTGTCAAGGGAGAAGCTGATAGGAACTACTTAATCACACAGCTGCTTCTCTTAACACTTAACACACAACAGAAGCTTCAGTACATGACTGTGCTGGACACAACCCACCACTTGTGATCATTACTCAAACATCTTGACCTTCAGTGCTGCATGGTGGATTTATTCCCAGTTCATCCTCAGTTTGCAAAAGCAGCTTCATTTTTTCTAGTACTTTTTCATGTCTGCTGTGCATCAGTGTGGATAGGCTGAATCCACATAACTAAACTTAAGTAGCTAATTACATTTGTTTTTATTTGGTCCACAACTTTTAGAATTGAAGTTTATTAGCGTTTATTCAGAAGGAATGATATCTGACATGTTTGTTCCACGCTAGCTGCTGTTTCTAAATAAGCCTAGGGAACTGCCAAGGTCAGAAGTAAGTTCTATAAATAATGTATTGCATTTTAAGAGCTAAACTACTACTACAATAATTTGCTAGGTCTCTGTACAACATAAATGAAGACTAGGTATATAGCAGGGTTAGCTTTTCCTAACCAATATAGAGTCCCTATTCCTTTTACAGAAGTCCTTCAGAATAATGTTTGGCATGTAGATTCTTCCTTTCATAGGATTCCAATGTAACTAAAAGTAACATCCACAGGGAGCTTTGAACAGGTAGATCAGCCAAATAAGAAGAGGAAGGAAGAACTGATAGTCACAAAGAAGGAAGTGCTGAGGATGGGAGCAGACATGTCATGTAGCGGGTACGCGGGGGTACACGAGTACCCATTTCTAGGATTAGGGCTGGCCCCGTCCATTCACCTGCCCACTCATCGACTCCGTTGGCGCCCCGCCCCACCCCCTGCAACGTTTGAGTTGCCTGCACGTTCTCAGAGCCAGGCAGGCAGGCAGCGGAGCGAGGGAGACCGACGGCAGCAGCAGCGTGAGTAGGTAGGCTGCCTGGGGCTCCCTCCCAAGGAGGCGTGGCAGTTCCTGGGGGCGGTTCCTGGGTTCCGGCTATGACCTCACTTCCGGTGGGTGGGCCCCAACACAAGTGCCAATCAAAAGTGAGTACCTGTTGCTAAATCATTTAGATGCCATTACTGGATGGGAGGGATTTTTTTCCCACTTACCTGCAGCCCGCACTGAAGTCCTGGGGGTCCTAGGAGCCCTCTGCAAGTCTCGCCACCCTCCAAACATCTAAGACCAACAAAAAATGAGCACGTCTGGTTTTTCTCACGAAACCCGAAGTGCCTTTTTTTGAATTTGGAATTTCAGTCATGGTGTGTGACATTGTGTTGTTAACACAATGTGTGAAGTGCCTGCTTCCAGAATATGGCGCATTCCTGAATATGTATTTGTTGGTTTACAGCATGCTTGGGTTGACCAATAAAGCATAAATTTTATGTAGCTTTATTTAGTCATGTTTTCAAGCTGTGTGATGACTCTTTATCTCCTCTGAAGTATATTATAACCCATATTACATCATGAACAAACTATTCTGTCCTTTCTACTTCTGTCTCAATCTACCATTACACAGTAAAGGTCTTAAAAGTCTCACATACGTTAAGGTGACACCCAAACGTTCAGGCACAGCTTATATCATTGCCAACTTCTGGTAACCAAGCTCCAAGCTGTGCAGAGCTCAGTTCAGAGGTGTGCAAATGGCTTGTGAATGCTGCAAAAAAAAAACATTCACCGTAACAATTATACTAACCATGCGATGCCCACGCTTAAATTCCTACATTGGGTTCTTCTCTTTACCCAAACTGTGCACAAGTTACTCGTTTTATCCTATAAAAGCTTCCACACCACATTCCCATCTAACACAGCTCCTGCTCATCTAAGCTCTACCACTCTCAGCTGTCCAAAAGTCTTCTGCTCTGTCGAACAATTGTACCCCTTGCTGATCCTTAGGCATGGAATCCTTCCCCAGAACACTGCCACCATGTCATCTCCCTTGTGTTAATTCCCTTCTAAAAACTCATCTTTTCTGCACAGACTTTGGCCAGATTCCCTTATTGTATGTAAATGAAGTAATCACATATTGCCCATTTATGCCCGCTCCCATTTTCTTCCCTTTCTCTTTGCCTTGTGTCCATTTTAGATTGTAAGCCACCAAGACATCTCTTTTCTTTTTTTGCAAAGCGCTATGCACTAAGGTGGTGCTCCTGTATAGATGAGGCAGTACGCAGTGAAGAGAGGCTAAAAATACTGCAATATGCTTTCCACAACAGCTTCTAAAGAAAAATTACTATGCAAATACCATGACTCAGACCATCATAACACATTTGGTTAAAAAAAGGAAACAGGAGACAACATGGTATACAACATGTACTTAAAAGTGGCGGAAGTATCATGTGGGAGGCTTAATAAAAAAATGACTAAGTGCACGTCAAAAATAGGTATTCCAGTAACTAGGAATTATGTGCAGAAGAAGGTTAAAAATTGAAAAAGCTACAAAGAGAAGACGTAGTTCACACATGGAAACAATTCATCCACAATGGTACTCCAGCGGGCAATAGTCATTTGTTATCTCATTGAAGGAACGTAATGCAGGCCAATAGCAAAAACTTAAAAAACAGTTATATAATAATGCTACTTCACCAATGCATACCCATGAAAACCTTTTTAAATTGGTGTATTTTGAATCTGTCCTCTTTTGGTTACATCTTAACCTGACATATAGGGCAAAGAAGATGAAGGTTTGCTGATTTACTTAGATTTCAATCCATCTAATGAATTCACACACAGAAATAGCCTTCTGCACCCACTTACTGGACTGGGAGCCCTAGGCCTAAATTGGATGTCAAATTCAGAAATATCCTCACAATGTTGTTTGCAGTGAAATATCCTTCCTGTTCCAACAAGAATGTGTGCTTGCATTCAGAGTATTCCTCAGTCCTAGAGCAGTGCTTTTCAGTCAGTGGTACCTCCTGATATCACCAGTACCATGGCAACCACATGATACTATGCAACCTGACACAACACCACAGAAGTAGAAACGCCTGGAGCAGTGATGCAATAGTGGGCACTACATGGCTCTGCAGCTGCCTTGCCCTTCAAAACAGGCACAGTTTAGGTAAGGAGGGTTTAAAAAGGTAAAGTTTCCCCACGACCGAATGGTCTAGTCGTGACCGACTGTAGGAGGCGGTGCTCATCTCCATTTCAAAGCCTGTAGAGCTGGCGTTTCGTCCGAGGACAAGCTTCCGTGGTCATGTGGCCGGCATGACTATATGCCGTAGTGCACGGAACGCCGTTCCCTTCCCACCGAAGTGGTCCCTATTTATCTACTTGCATTTAGGTGCTTTCGAACTGCTAGGTTGGCAGGAGCTGGGACAAGCAATGGGAGCTCACTCCGTCGCACAGTCTTGAACTCCCAACCTTCCAGTCGGAAAGCCCAGAAGCAGCGGTTTAACTTGCTGTGCCACCACGTCCCTACAAGGAGGGTTTAGGGAAGTGATTTTCAACCTTTTTCCATCTCATTGCACACTGAGAAGGTACTAAAGTTATCAAGGCACACCATCAGTTTTTTGACAATGGATAAGGCACACCATGCTGCCAATGAGGGGCTCACATACCCCATTGGCCCTACTAATAAATGACCTTCCCCCCAATACACGAGGCATACCTGTGGACCACTCATGGCACATCAATGTGCCATAGCTCAGTGGTTGAAAATGGCTGGTTTAGAGTGAAGCTAACGGTGCCTCCCATTCCCATGCACAGATGCAGTCCTGGGTGGTGGTACCTGCAAATGGTGGTATTTGAGGGGGGGAAGGTTGAAAAGCCCTGCTATGCAGGATTTACCGTAAAGTAATGAAATCTCCGTGGGACGTGGTCCTTTACCTTTTAATGAAATCTCCCCAAAATATGAGACTGTACCCAGGAACATAAACACTTTTCTCACATCTGTGAATAAAGGCATACAATGGACAATTAAAGAGCTCACAGAAGAAATGGAAAGTGGTTAGGTTACTGGGCATCTAGACTCAACAATGTGACATGTAAACACATGCAAGTCTTGATCATTTCACAAAATATTTAAATATAAGTATGTGAACCATGTTTTGTTTGCATGTTTATCATACAACTCTTTCCATGCTGCAGTACATTTTCTGGGGAACAAGATTCACTGAACACAGGGAATTTACTTTCTAGTAAAAAAAATGCATAGGATTGCTATTAGTCTCCCAACTTCCATTTCCTTTTTTCCCCACACTGTCCTTACAATTTCAACATTCCACTGAAGTTTCTCTCTATTAAAGAACATGGAAATTGGATAAAAGCTTTAACAAGAATCAACTATACACCCATTAATAACTTTATCACACAAGAGAGGAAAAAACACTTTCTGTACTTTCCTTTCCCACATTTCAACATATAAAAACTAAAATAGAAGTAATTAATTTTCCATTTTATGTAGAGCAGACATCCAATTATCAAAGCTATCCAGTGTCTTCATTTACACTGAACGTTGCAGCTGAAGTTCCTCTTTTTTTAACCACAAAATGGTGCCATCTTCCTAGCCCTGGGCAACGTCTGTATTGTTTTCCTTTTGAGGCATAGGATACACAATTATGTGAAACCTGAAAACAAATGTGGCGTATTTTTATAGTCAAGGCTAAATAGAAAAAAATCTATATAAGATTTTTTTGGGGGGGGGGGAGAAGCATGTAGAAGCAATCAGCCTTATTTTTAGCTTTATTGTCAACATCACACTAAACTTCCTAGATATTTATATTTGGAAATGTCATGAAAAATGCCAATGATGTTCAGTTGCTATTTTTTCCCCTGCAAAAGAGGAAAAGCATAAAAAATAATGGGAGTATATGGCTAAACCAACAATAGCTGCAAAAGGTCTCAGAGGGGAAAAAAACCCCACCAAGAATGTATGTTCTGAGAAAGAAGCAAACATCAGCACTTCTAAAAAATTAATAAGAGTGTTTGAACGAGTAGAGATTTAACTTTTAAATAAAACACCAAAGTATGAGCCTTTGTCATCCACTCTGCTTCTCATAGCTCCTATTGTGCATGTAATGAAAAGCTAATGCCAGATTAGTTATTGACAGAGCCAGTACAAATTTGGTTCATGTTAATTTATCTTCTAGAATTTGATGTAGTGCTCTGGAATTACAAAATACAAACTGTCCAGTGAAATAAGCTTTTCATCAGTGACATACAGCTGGAACAAGAGTTTGCATTTTAAAACAAGATTTTAAAAGCAAAGATTTTTGTCATTGCCGTAAAATTTTGATGCAGCATTCTTGAGCTCAAAGCTAGCCTGGGATCGCTGGCTGGGTACCTTGCTTTTGCTCAAATTATTTGTTTGCTTTTTTGAAACTCAGTGTAGTATCACAACCACAAGGGCATCTGTTCAGCAAGATGCTTACTATGTAACCATAAAAAAAAGAATATTTTCATTCAGTACACACCTAACTGCAAAGTAAAGATAAATACATACTGCAGAAATACATACTTTACTTAGCTTATAACTTTAAACATTCCCCAAAAGAAAAGTATGTAAAAAAAAAAACCCACACAACTCAAAGTTGTGGTCCAAGTCAGATTCCTCCCAGGTGTCAGTTGGTTACATAAAGGAGTTGCTATACAGAAAATTCAGATTGCAATGCCACCAAAACCCAACACTTCTGGGAATGAGTTGTGTCATACATAAAGCTCAATTTTGCACAGGGACAACCTAGCAGTTCGAAAACATGTAAAATGCAAGTAGATAAATAGGGACCACTTTGGTGGGAAGGTAATGGCGTTCCGTGCACCTTGGCATATAGTCATGCTGGCCACATGTCCATGGAAGCTTGTCCTTGGACAAACACTGGCTCATCGGCTGAGAAACGGAGATGAGCACCGCCCCCTACAGTCGGTCACAACTAGACCGTTCGGTCGTGGGGAAACCTTTCTTTTTACCTGCTTATTCTGTGGCACAATCAGGAACTGACACCCATTAGCAGGAAGCCGAACTTTATCTATTTATTTTATTTGAAAAATTTATACCCTACCTTTCCCATGCCAAAGCAAATGCCCAAGGCGGCTTACATGAACAGGCTAGTCTAAACCACTATTTTTCTCAATGGGGTTTTTACAAATGTGATCCGCCAATCCTCAGGCCCAGATATCACCTTTACAGTGTGGTGTCTCTCCTTTGGCTGCATGCCATCAAGCCTCAGCAGGCAATTGCAAGTCAAGCCTGGACAGGTCCTCAAAGTTGTATTCCATTCTTTTGCCGGCTGGCCTTCTCACGCATTCCCCCGCAACTCTCACTTGCGGTGAGCTAATCAGCTCCACAGCGACTCTGTTCTGCCACCACAGGTACTGCAGTTTGTCACAACCTGGCATCCGTCTCCAGTGATGTCATTCAAATGATTTAGGAACAGGAACTCACTTTTGAGTTCAAATTCAAATGTTGAAATAAATAAATAAAAAGCCACGGAGCCCGTTAGGATCCGGAACGCCTGTTCTGGTCCATTCCCCCTGAATGACATCACTGTCCGTCTCCCATCTAAAAGCAAACTGCAGATTTTCCTGCCTGCTGCAGGCAGTACCAGCAGCTCAACCATCAGTCCACACCTCCTGCCAGCAACTTTCCAGCAACTCTGAGTAGCCACTACAATTGTTGCATATATCATACATTTATACATCAGGCTTTTCAATGCTGGTTCTTGCAATTGCACTTAGTCAATAAGTGACACTTGGGGGAAGTTTTACAAAAATATTTATGTGCATTCTAGAGAGAGGTAGGCTGATCTTTGGGATCCTTAGTTTGAACATGCCCAAATATCACATATTTTTGCATTTGTTTCTAATTAAGTGAATGACTTCTTGAAAACTCACATGTCTTGAAACAGATCTGAAGAAAGTGAAGTCCTAATATTTTTCTTGCATTTATCATAAGCTTTAGAAATTGGGGACACATCATGCCACCAAGTTGTTGAATTGCTATCAAAAAACTGACAAGTTCCTTTTTGTTCTCCTTTGTTCCCTTTGGATGCAATGAAAACATTCTCCTGCAACTACTGATTTGATGTGTATTTTTTTTTATTTACATTTGAAACCCAGAGGCACAATCTAGAAAGTTAATATAAGGGCACTGAAGTCCAATTGAAATCAAGAGCACTTATAAGCTTAACTGCATGCTTTTGTCCCATTGACTTGAATGGGATTCAAGAACTCTTAAGCAGCTTTGAATTGTAGTATGCATTACATTTAACTCCTTGTGGGTCTGAGGTCAGGTCATAATAACAGGTTGGGATCTGGTCACAATAGCAGAGATGAAATACCTTCAAGAATCATTTTGTATCTAGTCATGTACAGCAGATTAATGCAGCATAGGGGTTCAGTTTAGCAAATCATGTTACATTAGAGATTTGTCAAGTATCTATGATTGCATGTCTATGGACTCTTCACTGTTCATAAACACATATCGTAAAATTGCAAGTATCTGAATGGTTTATCAACTCTATGTCTGGAAACAGGAACAAGCTATTCTTGTTGAAAGGACTTTATTTTCTTTTTTCCAACATATATTGATAATAACATGGCTTTGGGCCAATCCTATCCAACTTTCCAGCACCAATGCAGCCCCAATGGAGCCCCAATGTAAGGGGACAAACATTCCGTTTCCTTGAGAAGGCCTCCATGACTGCCCTTCCACTGCAGGATACAGCATACACTCTGTTGGCACAGCTGCATCAGTGGTGGAAAGTTGGATAGCCCTTAATTATATTACTCTGTAACATAGATGTGCATTGGCCATATTGATAGGTACCTAATTTAGCACACTGCTAATTTATAATTTCCACTGGCATTTTCTTTCCTGGAACACTTTAAGGACAGTCATTAGAACATACATATTAACAAAAATCTGCTTGCTAAGTCAGTTGATTACAGAGCACACATCAGTAGATAACTCTCAGCAGCTAAGAAAACACTCAGAGTTTTGTTCTCCACAAATATATCCTTACACAAACTATTCATTTATACAGACTTCATTATATTAGAGGAGGGAGAACCTGTACAAGTGGTCTCAAACATCCATCATTTTAATTGGAGTAGAAACAAAACCTGATTTCCTCTTGCAAGTATTCAAGACAGGGAACCAAAGTGGTGGCATACTGATGATACATACTGTCATAACCCTTAGTGATTCACTGCTGGAACAATGCAGTGCACCATTCCTTTCCCTTTTCCAAACATAAATGAGTTTAAGGCTAAGGGACTATGGAATCTAACAAAATCTGTAATTAACATAGCTCATTCCAATCAGAAACAATGGCTCAATCAAATCACAAGGGGCTTACTGAACAACATAAAGACCAATTCTTTCTTGTATAGTAATCCAACTTAAAGGAACCAAAAACACTTCAGAAGAGGCAAGTAATGTGAGCCATGACAAGAAACCACCCAATACAGGAATTCTACTGTATCTTTGCCAAACTTGACATCCTCAACTTTATGGATGCCTATCACAGATATGCTAGTCCAGAGGTTCTCAAACTTTTTAGCACCGGGACCCACTTTTCAGAGAATGACAATCTGTCTGGGACTGGAAATTATGTCATGGCTAGAAGTGCTGTCATTGTGATGCCAGAGCCTACTGCTTTCCTGAGATCACAGCAATAAGTTGGGTTATTTCTCAGCCATTTTCCAACAGCAAAGTGAATCAGAAAGAAAAAAAGTCTATTTACAACGTTGGCATAATCAAAACAACCACACAGCCCTCCCCCTTTTCACCGTCCCATCTTCCCAGATATCTTCAAAATGGCTGGTCTAGGTGCTTTCCAACCCACCTGAAATTGGCTCATGATCCACTGGTGGGTCCTGACCCACAGTTTGGGAACCACTGTATTAGTTTTAAATACCATTTTCTCCTCCTTGATGAAGGAGGGAGTGGCAACAGGATGCAAACATCTTGTTGTCTCATGTGCTCCCTGAGGCATCTGGTGTGCCACTGTGAGATACAGGAAGCTGGACTAGATGGGCTTTTGGCCTGATCCAGCAGGGCTCATGTTATGTTCTTAAGTCAGCAGGTGATTGTAACTGACAAGAAATAAACACTACTCACTCATTCTGTTGAACACATGGAGAAAATGGAACAGAATATGGTGTTCCCACTAGCACTACTCACTTTGGTGCCCACACAGAATCTTCATATCTCAAAGGAAACTCAAGGTTCTATGCCAGAGATAGGAAAAAAATAGTCTGGTATTTGCTCTAAACATTTGACTACTTGAACAAGGTGTACAAGGATTTCCTGGCCCAATTTTTACAGCAGTGGTTCCCAAACTTTTAAGGAATGGGACCCACTTTTTAAAACCCTCTATTGGGACACACAGAGCTATATGAGACGAAAGCCTCTGTTTTTATCCATTTAACTATGAGGGGGGACTTTTCTGCACTGTTGAGTTCCACTTTGATAGGATCAGGACCATTCTTGTGTTCTCCTTTGCCTGGCCTTCAATAGGAGCTGAGACACGCTTGCCTATTCATGAGTTAATGCACATGCAGCTCAGTTTCACTTTCTATAGGGCTAAATACATTTTCCTTGTCAGCTATCAATTTGTCAGTTTCACAACCCACCAACAATCAGGTCATGACCTACTGTTGGGTCCTGAAACATAGTTTGGGAAACACTGGTTTACACCTCTTTTTGTTTTCTAAATTAAATTGTGAGAATGTCCAATTGGCACCAACTCAGAAGTAGGTTTGTTCTTGTATGTGGAGTTTATACACAGTATAGTTGTACTGCAACTGGCTCAGTTCCCTGGGACCACCTTTTTGCACTAGTCTCCCTCCATGCACCACCCCCCATATTTTGCGCTTGACTTCAACTGGTCAATACAAGGATCCTAGTACACACATTAAGTAGATCCTGAAAGCCTGAGGTTTGCTCACTTCTTCTCTACACAAATATTAAGTTGAATACGGAGTGCTAAGAGTGGGGACAATGCATGTTATCCCACTTTTCCCACCCATGCATGCAATGTAATATGTGAGGTACGCAATCCAGAACATGTAACTGTGAAAATCCAGACCAAAAACGAAGCAGGTACTTAATTGTGGATGCAAATACCATTGAATTAAACCTAGAAGCATTTTTTAATGGACTGCATGCACAATGGCTGTTTTTAGAGGCTTGGGAGCTCTTTCCTGGAAAGCTTGCTGAATTGCTAATTAATAGCATTCACACTATTTGCCATATCATCAACAAGGAATTTTTTTAATCGGTGGATGCAAATAGATAAAAATCCATTAAAAAGATGAGTCAAATTTTTATCATGTATTTTTATTTTGTCTGACATCTGTTTTCTGAATCCTGCAAAGAGTGTATATGAAGCAGATAATCCCTTCTGAATATTCCAAATGTTGTATTTGTTACCACATTTATGGCAGGCACATTACATAAAAGTGAGGCAGTTCAAAGTGACAGCTAAAACTCCCCCTATCATGCCTCAAGACATCTCCAGAAATTGCAGTCTGCTATTTGCATTACCATTCCAAGACACAACTGAGCTCATTAAAACTAAAATCTAGTACTAAATTAAAAAGTGATGCAAATTGGTTTAAGCTAGAAGCCACATACCAAGTATATCAAAGTATCAAAGTTGTAGCAACTGAGCAGAAAGAGGAAATATGTGCAGAGAACTAAGAAAAACATAGTAGTGAAAATACTCTCCCTCTTTGCCCGATTTTCTTGCTTCTTGTATTTTTTCACCTCCTGCAATCTTACTATGATGCCATTGTTATGGATAAATAATAGTCACCTACATGTATTTTCAGGTACTTAATGCAACCCAAAAGAGCATTTGCAGTAGCTCCAGCTACTATCAACAAGTGTGATTTTGGTCTATCTTTAATCAACTTTAGAGTATGGCTACAAAACAAATAGAGTAGCCCTCTCAAACCTGTGGCCTTTGAGGTGTACATGACAAGCTCAGCATGTCCTGATAAAACTCCCTATTTTTTGCCATGCACAGGGGAAAATAAAATTATTAAACCTAAGAAATTGTTTTATGGATCAAGAGTACAATTTGTGCTCCAACAAGCCAAGCATATTTTATCAACTATGAATTATAGCTTGCTAGGTGCTAGGCAGCTCATTATTTTTGTAAGCCTTCATTAAGCTCCTCATCAGTTGTCATACCAGGCTGCTGTGTTGTGTTCAGTTTGGCACAGCACCATTTTTTTCAGGTTTCTTTCATTATCTTCTCTCAGATACTACTACTGCAGCAGAAGTATTAAGCTTACGTCACAGGTCTGTCCTCACAGGCCCAGGCTGGGAATCCACTCTCCTTCCACGTAGTCCCTGCTCTTCTTACAAGTGCTTCCTGATTAATCGTGGGTTGCCTTTTTGTCAGCATAACACACAGTTCCTGAGCATAAGACCAACCAAGGACTCCTTTTAACCCAGGGGTCTCAGTTCCACTTCAAACATGGTTTCATGATCTAAGTGAAAGCTTGGTTTGCCTTAAGTGCCGCCAATATCAATGCTAGAGATCTATACTATAGACTTTGACCAACTTGGTAATCAGCCATTGTTGGTCATCACCACCACTTACCTCAGCCATGCACAGAGGCCTCAAGAGAGTAGATGAGTCAGAATTTTACTTCATACCTGGTTTTAGAAACACTCACCTATACTCACCAGCACTGCTGGTACAAGCATACGGCCAACGCCAGTGTTGCAAAGATGCTATATGATACCTCCAGCACCAGTGGTAGGCCCTTACCCCCAGTGCTGGCCCAGCACTGGAGACCAATGCCCGGAGGCAGCAATGCGGAGCCAGCAGCCAGTAAGTATAAGTAAGTAAGAGGCCGCCATACGTACTGAACGGCAGAACTGGGCGGGGGGGAGGTGAAACCGGGCAGGGGGACCAGCAGTGGCCTCCTCTGCCAAATCCTAACCTCTGTGTCGGTTGCATGGCCTAACAGAGAGGGCCTCAAGTCTGCGCCAGCTAAATAGCTGGTGCAGATTTGAATAGACCCACTGGCAGCCCTGCAGGCTTACCTGGCAGAAGGGAACGAGTGTCCCTTTCTCCTGAGGAGCCTCCAGCAGCTGCCTGGCTTCTGCTGGATGCAGTAGTAGCGCTTTGGCTACTGCTGCACCTACAGCACCCAGGCAGCTTAGGATTCGGCTGCCCCAAATTGTCTACTTGTTTCTTTATGTGCCAGAACCCCTGTTCCTGGGCTGGGCAGGCCTCGGGCCACTCTTGGCCACGTGGACTTACACCTGCTATTTTGCTGGTGCAGATCTGAGTAGCCCCATAAGGCTGGCTGGAGCTTATCCTGGGGCAAAGGGAAAATATCCCCTTGCCTGGCGTTGAGCCGATGCTGCTTCGTATCATCATTAGGAAGCAGCACAGGTGAGCCACCTTGCCTATTCCAGCACAGGTTAGGATTGCACCCTCAATGCATTTACCGCATTAACCTGTGTATAAGTTGACTTCTGGTTTTCTGGGCAATTTTAAGGCATAAATTTTTTAACCTATACACGAGTATATATGGTAATTCAAACAAGAGATAGTAATCCAGAGTGTTCTCAAAAGGAACATTAACAGTTTTAAAGTGTGGAAATGGCAAAAGAGAATGTTTTTAATGGCATTGGTAATTGCAGAGAGGCATGACATATAAGATTTAAATTTAGATCTACTGAAGCAATAACTTTTCTTTCTTCTCAGATAAAGGCCCTTAATCTGCAAACAGAGCAGGAAGTGTAATATTCTGTACTTCCAAGCCAAAAGACTCAATACACTGTTGCCCAAATCTTTGCATTTTAGCAATCCACTGTGTGTGAATGCCATGATTTATTAAGCCTTCACCAGGAAGTCAGAAATCTCCCTACTATTAACCTCCTGATCTCAACTTTTGAAGCAGAGAAGCACCACATCAACCATCCTGCTGCTTCCCATTGTGTAACTCAAAGAGATTTAGTACCTGTGCTTACTTGGAAGAACTTTCAGTTTCACACACATGAATCTGCAGAAAATCAATACAATCTGCATTACAATACACAGTCTCCCTAAAGTGAAAGGGTACTTTTTAATGATCTCATGCTGTTTTGTTTGTTTCCTTGCTGAAAAGTTGTTTCAGAGCTAGTACTTTTTTCCCAGAGAAAGAAGCCTCTGTTTCTGCAAGCTTTAAGAAGTTCTTCTTTTTAATTACACAGGCTAGGACATTGTAAGCCATCTTTGCTTCTTCCACAAAGGCCAAAAAACAGCCTGAAACACAGATTTTGGCTCAAGTAAGACCCAATGAGTTATACCAGTGGTTCTCAAATGTTTTAACAATGGGTTCCACTTTTTAGAGTGACAATCTGTATGGGATCCAACAGAAGTGATGTCATGGCCGAAGAGCTGTCATTGTGACCAGAACCTGCTGCTTTCCTAAGAATGCAGCAATAAGTTGGGGTTTTTTTTATTGGCCAATAGCAAAGTGAATCAAAAACAAAAAAAGGCTATTTACAACCTTCACACAAGCAAAATAACCACTCAGCCCTCCCCCTTTCCAGCATCCCATTTTCCAATATTTTCAAAATGGCTGCCCTAGGTGCTTCATGACCCATCTGAAATTGGCTCACGGCCAAATGCACAGTTTGGGAACCACTGAGTTATACTTTTTAGGAAAGAGATGTAATTCCCTGGGTAGTCTATGACTCTTGTTTTGTACTGATATATCAAGAAGCACTGGGCATTATATGTGTCTTAGTCCCACTGCCAACTTTGAACAATGCAAAGTTGTGTGAAAGTCTAGTCCTTCCTGCCTACTTACTTGAAAATTCAGTTGGGTCCCATCATATGAACATTACTGCATACAGTACTTCAACACAGTGACATCATGTGGGGGGCCTCCTTTATGGGAGACTTCCCTAATGGTTCTATCGCTACCATTTCCACCTCTTCTCCCACTGGGGTCATGGCCAGTACCTGTTCCTGGAGGGCACTCACTCCCTGAGGGCCAGTGCAGGCCCTCTCAGAGATGTATCACTTCTAATTTATCACTGAAGATTGTTGGGCCCGGCCTATCCTTGGGCTGGCTGAGTCATTTAGGATCCATTGCATTATTGGTATACCAGGCCGCATTACCACCGTGTCCCCCAGTTAGTCTCTCTGTCTCTACCAGGGCCCAATAACATGCCAATAGCTGACGCTCAAAGGGGGGATAATTGCTTGCTGCCCCTGGTAATTTCCTGGACCAAAATCCTAGTGGAACCCTCTTTCCCTCCTGCTCCAGGCTCCACATGGCCACCTCCTGGTTGGCGGACACCTGCAGCTCAAAAGGGATTCCCTTTTACAAATGGACCTAGTGGCATTGCTGTGGCCACAGCTGCCTTGGCCACAGTCAGGGCGGCTAGTTGTTGTCCCCCCCCATTCAAAATGGGCCTTCTTCCTTGTCACGGTATAAATTGGTCGGAGTATCTGGGCAAGGTGGGGAATATGCTGTCTCCAGAAGCCCATCAACCCCACTAACCTCTGGGCCTCCTTCTGGGAAGAAGAAGGGGGTAAGGCCACGATCACATTGAGGACCTTATCTGGGATGGACCTCACCGGCCCAGACCATACCACCCCTAGAAACTGGACCTGTTGTGCTGGCCCCTGGATCTTGGCTGGGTTGATCTCTCACCCCCAGTTCTTCATATGGGTAACCAGAGTGACAAGGCCCTCCTGCACATCCTTCTCTGTGGGACCCGAAACCATTATATGATTGCTATAATGGGCTACGAATAATACGAGGCTAAGAAACACTTGTCCTAAGTCCCTTGCCACCAATCCACGGCACAGGGTGGGGCTGTGCAGATATCTCTGGGGTAGAACCTGGAATGTATACTGCACCCCATCCCAACTAAATGCAAATTGGTCCTAGACTCCTGGCTGATGGGGGTTGCTGAAGAATGCATTGGCCAGATCTATTACTGCGTGCCACATCCCTGCATTCTGCTCTATGCACTCCAAAAGAGTCACCATGTCTGGCACAACAGCCGCCAGCAGTGGTGCATGTCTGTTCAGCTTGCGGTAGTCCACAGTCATCCGCCAACTGCCATCCAGTTTCTTAACCGGCCACACTGGAGAGTTAAAGGGTGAGACTTGTTGCAGTTTCACATCTCACAGTCCAGAACTGGTTGAAACTGGCATTCCGTCTCTCCGTCTCAGGATCAGATAGAACACCTGTGCGTCCTTCAGCAGGCAGCTTCCCAGCTTGTTAGGGCAACTAGCTTGGACAGTAGTTGTACTCCCTTTCTGATAGTGTAACATAAGCAGGCAGTTTCACACGGGAAGCCCTGGCTGCAAACACTGCACATTCACATGAGATCATAGTGTTCTAAGGGTCACCCCATTGGGTAAGATGGGGCACAAGGGGTCTTCAGGTATCCACCTACCAGATATACTCTGGCTACATCCCTTTGTTCTAGGGTAGAAGGAGTTTTTCACTGTGTGTGCATAAGATGTAAAAGCTGCACTGAAACGCCGCCTGCGAGCGGCAAAGACTTCACCGGCTTTCCTAGCCGGCAGACTGAACCTTTTCACCTATCTCACTTTCGCTACAATAAAGAGACTTTTGTTATGGAAATGTGGCGATCGCTTCGTTACTTCGCTCCCGAGCGCTAAGGCAAGCGCTGAAATGGGTATCCGAGCCTCCAACTCTGCTATTATTCACACAAATACACAACAGGTTATGGGCCCAGAGCACGCCACGCTATGGAAGAGTCAGCCGTAACCCTGCAGGGGCTCGCCGAGGACCCAATCCGTGGAGCGGAGACTGAACTGTGAATGCGGCTGCATCCCTCACCTCGCCGATACCCTAACAGATGTCGGACGAGGAAGGAGCAATCGGTGGAGTAAAAGAGGAGACAGAGGAAGACGGAGCGGGGGGAGAGGACGTTGGCGACCCAGGGGAACCCGAGCAAAGCGAGGAAAGCGAAGAGGGCGAGTCGGAAGACGACGATCTCGGACCTCTCTTTCCCCCAGCGGGGCCTCCCGACGGCCAAGCGCCCGCCCCGCAGCCGCCGCTCGTTCCAGGGCAAGGACTGTTCATTCCTTTGCCTGCACCTCAACTCCCACCGTTGCAGCCTGCTGCGCCCGGGATCGTGATGGCGCAGCAACCGCCCGCCGCCGCCGCCGCGACGGCGCCCTTTGGCGTTCAAGTTCCACTCCTCAACGACAGCAATTATGTGCAGTGGGCTCATAAAATGCAATTGCTGTTGGAACGGGAAGACCTTTGGCAGCGCACGCAAACGCTTCCTGCAGCCGCAGATGCCGCAGCAGCGGCCGCCGACAGGAAGGCGAAAGCGACCATCGGTCTGGCAATTTCTGAAGACCTTTTGGTTTACGTGAGGGACCTTGCACACGCTAAGGACTATTGGGACACTTTGAAGGAGCTGTTTGCCAGGGCATCGCTAACCTCCAGCATGGTTCTGACACGCAAGTTGTGGAGGGCGCGTCTAGAACCGGGGGGCGACTTACGAGTCCACCTGAGAGCGATGCAGCAGAACCTCAAGGATCTGGAGGCAGTCGGGGAACATGTTGAGGAAAGGCTCAAAGTGTTTGCAATCCTAAATTCCCTGGATGAAACATGGGACATGTTTTGCCTCACTTTGGAATCCATTCCTGCAGCGCAACTAACGGTCACCTTTGTGGTCGCACGGCTTCTCGAGGAAGCAGACAAAAGGAAAGACAATCAGAGAGAGCGTGAATTCCGAAAGGGGAAAAACAACAATTCTGGGAAAAAGCAACAGCAGCAGCCCAAAAATGAGTCCCCGGCGCAGGTATGCTCCAGTGTGCGGCAGTGCTACGTGTGTGGATCAACCCACCATCTTGCCCTCCAATGTCCCAAGAAGAAAGGAGGATCCAAGAAGAAGAAAAAGCCCCAAAGTGAGCAGGGCACTGGGCAAGGAAAGCCCCATACACAGCAACCCAAAGCGAGCATCGCGTTTGTGAGTTCAGCGGAAGGTGTGCGCACCCGAGAATCCTGGTTGCTCGACTCGGGAGCAAGCCATCACATTGTGACATCCGCTGATCTACTCACGAGTAGGCGCGAGACAGACCGAGAAACTGTTGCACTCGCAAATGGGAAAACAGCGCCAGTGAGCTGCGCTGGAGAAGTGTTTCTGCCTCAACTGCAGACCACCTTAAAAAATGTGCTGTGCGTGCCAACGATGTCCAGAAATCTGCTTAGCCTGGGCACCCTCCAGGAAGATGGATTTACAATGACTTTCCAAGACAACCTCTGCACTCTGAAGAGGGGGGAACTTTGCGTAGCTGTCCCCCGAGTGTACCGGCTGTTTGTGCTTGGAGCGCAGGCGACAGAGAAGCAGCAGGCAAGTGCGTACTTCAACCAACCGAAGCACGGACACCTCTGTGGACATTTGTGGCATCTGCGCCTAGCACATCTGAACCATGACTACGTGAAGAAGACAGCTGAACTTGTGCGTGGAATGGACTTGAAAGATTGCGACGCATTTGTGGACTGTGAGGTGTGTAAACTCACTAAATCGCATCGTGCAAGCATCCCGAAGTTCAGCAGCCGCCAGACCCAGACTCCCTTCCAGCTGGTGCATATGGACTTGATTGGGCCAATGAAAAAGACAGCTGGGGGGGCACAATATGTTCTTACTATTGTGGACGACGCTACAAGGTATTGCTTTGCATATTTAATGCGTCAAAAGTCTGAGGCGTTTAATAAAGTTCGCAATTGGGTCAGGTGGGTGGAGAGACGGTTTGAGCATCCCGTAGTGGCCATCCAAACCGACCGGGGAGGTGAATTTCTGAGCAGGGAGATGTCTCAATGGTTGGAAAGGCAGGGCATCACTCACAGGCTCACTGCTCCCCGCACTCCAGAGCACAATGGGGTGGCGGAGAGGAAAAATGGGGAGCTCCAGAGCATGGTCAGAGCGCTGATGGAGCAGTCAAAGCTACCTAAAGGGTTGTGGGGAGAAGCAATGAAATATGCTGTATTTATTTCAAACAGAGTGTATCACCGTTCAATTGACGGGGTCCCCTACACCAAGCTATACGGTAAACCACCCGATCTTGCATTCCTAAGAACGTTTGGGTCACATGCTTTTGTACATGCAGATCGGGAAACACGCAGGAAAAGTGCGCCGCGAGCCAAGCGGCTGCAATTCATTGGAGTAGAACCAAATTGCAAAGCGCTCAAATTTCTCAATCCTGACCACAGAACGGTCACAATATCCAACTCTTATGATTTCTCTGAGCAAAGTATGCTGCCAGATCATGCTGACAGAAGCGTCAGCATCCCCAGTCAAGCTGCAGAAAGTGGGGGGGAGGCAAGATTAGAAAGCAGTCCCGATCAGCCAGCAGCATCACCTCAGAGAACTCCAGAGAGACAAAGACAGGGGCAACTTCCCGCCACACCAGCAAGCTCTGACAGGCTGCTGGAAGAGGGGGGAGCGGGGGAAGCCAGTCCAGGCTTGGACACAAGCACTTTCTCAGAGGAAGCCACTCCGGAACAGGCTGTTCCGACCAGACGCATCCTTCCTCCGAGGGCTTTGCGTGGGGTACCACCTCAGAGATTAACCTATCAGGTGGAGGTGGGAGAAATACCCCAGACATATCAAGATGTCTTGGAGTTACCGCAACCCGAGAAGGAAGGATGGCTGCAAGCTATTCAGGCTGAATTGAAGGCAATGCACAACCTGGAGGTTTTTGAACCAGCAAAATTACCAGCTGGAAAGCATGCAATTGATTCCAGATGGGTGTTTGTTCTAAAAAATCAGGAAGGTGCTGAGCCCTTAAAGAAAGCACGTTTAGTGGTTCGTGGCTGTAAGCAGATTCCAGGTGTAGATTTTGAAGAAATCTACTCCCCTACACTTTCAGCCACAACGCTTCGAGCAGCGCTTGCTGTCGCAGCTAGCAGAGGTCTCCAAGTTCATCACTTTGATGTGGGGACGGCTTACTTGCACGCAGACCTGCAAGAGGAAGTGTACATAACAATTCCTCCAGGGGTGCAGTGCAATGAATCACATTTTCGCCTCAGGAAATCGATTTACGGGTTGAAGCAAAGTGGGAGGAACTGGCACTTATGCCTTAAGGAGCAGCTGCAAAAATTGGGGTTCACACCCTCCACAGCTGATCCATGCCTTTTCAGAAAGGGAAAAGGGAAAGAATTGTGTGTTCTTTTGTGTTTCGTTGATGATCTGCTGGTCCTTGCAAGGACGGAACAACAGATCAATCAGATCACACAACAACTGAAAAAAGCATTCACTCTTAAGTGTCTTGGTCCTGTCAATCGCTACCTGGGAGTGGAAATCGAACGCACAGCTGACAGTGCAGGTTTTCTCCTCAGCCAGGAGAGCAAAATACATGCCCTGCTTCGAGAATGGGGCATGCAGGACAGCAAGAGTGTTGCAACACCAATGGTGGTTGGAAGGGGGGAGAAAGCAGAAGAGTCTGCACCATTTCCAAATCAGAACATGTACCTTTCACTATTGGGTTCACTCACACACCTTGCGTGCTGGACGCGCCCAGACATTGGCGCTGCTGTCAATCACCTGAGCAGGAAGGCTGCAAATCCCACTCAGACAGATTGGATAGCCTTAAAGCGTATTCTCCGGTACTTGAAAGGGACAAGCACCCACAGGTACCACATCACCCCAAAAGGAGCACTGCAATTAGAGGTTTTTGCAGACAGTGACTTTGGGGGAGATGACACCAGGAGATCTACAACTGGCTATGCCATACGTCTTGGGAATTGCGTGGTAGATTGGGGTTCACAAAAGCAAAAGACTGTTGCGTGTTCGACTCTAGAGAGTGAATACACAGCCTTGAGTCTTGTGACCAACTACCTTCACACGCTCAGGCAATTGATGTCGGATTTGGATGCTCCACAGGTAAATCCAATCCGAATCTGGATGGACAATCAGTCCACCATCCAGATTGCTGGGTCAGAACGAGTCCGGATGCACTCCAAGCATGTGGACATAAAGCATAAACATGTCAGAGAAGCTGTTCAGAATGGGGACATTGAAGTGCTTTATTGTTCATCACAAGAGAACATCGCGGACATTCTAACCAAAGCTCTTCCTGCGCCACAGTTCAGACAAGCAGTTCAAATGCTGGACCTGGCGCCAAAGGAAGACTTCCGAGACAAAATGGGGGGGTGTTGCAGTTTCACATCTCACAGTCCAGAACTGGTTGAAACTGGCATTCCGTCTCTCCGTCTCAGGATCAGATAGAACACCTGTGCGTCCTTCAGCAGGCAGCTTCCCAGCTTGTTAGGGCAACTAGCTTGGACAGTAGTTGTACTCCCTTTCTGATAGTGTAACATAAGCAGGCAGTTTCACACGGGAAGCCCTGGCTGCAAACACTGCACATTCACATGAGATCATAGTGTTCTAAGGGTCACCCCATTGGGTAAGATGGGGCACAAGGGGTCTTCAGGTATCCACCTACCAGATATACTCTGGCTACATCCCTTTGTTCTAGGGTAGAAGGAGTTTTTCACTGTGTGTGCATAAGATGTAAAAGCTGCACTGAAACGCCGCCTGCGAGCGGCAAAGACTTCACCGGCTTTCCTAGCCGGCAGACTGAACCTTTTCACCTATCTCACTTTCGCTACAATAAAGAGACTTTTGTTATGGAAATGTGGCGATCGCTTCGTTACTTCGCTCCCGAGCGCTAAGGCAAGCGCTGAAATGGGTATCCGAGCC
Source organism: Lerista edwardsae (assembly GCA_029204185.1). Taxonomy (NCBI): domain Eukaryota; kingdom Metazoa; phylum Chordata; class Lepidosauria; order Squamata; family Scincidae; genus Lerista; species Lerista edwardsae. Next base: position 1,310,930 of record JAJKFI010000115.1, read on the forward strand.
TCCAACTCTGCTATTATTCACACAAATACACAACAAGACTGCCGGCCCAACCACACCCACCTCCAATAGCCCCTTTATGGTCTCTATTATTTCCTTATGCCCTCCTCGTAGCCTATATTAACATACACCGGCTTATCTGGTGGGGGAATGTTCAAAGGGGTCCACTTAGCCTTCCCAACCAATATTGCCCATAGCCCAAAAGCATATCTCCCTTGAGAGGTTTGGAATTCCTTCCCTCTCAGGAAGTCAATGCCAATGATGTTTTCTGGCACCTGCGAAATCAGGACTGTTGCCATGAAGGGGACAGACTTCCCAATGGCTAGCCTCACCTGGGTTTCAGTGGTGACTTCCTCCCCATCCCCATTAACATATCACGTTGGCCCTGCATGTTACAGGGTCGCCTCTGACCCAGTGTCCATTAATGCAAGAACAGTCTGCACATTCCCTCTTGCCCAATGGGTGTGGGTCCCCGGGGATAGCCGTCTTTATTGACCTCACCACCGGGGCCCGCCCTCCCCTCTATGCTTGTGGCTTGGATATACCCCACCCTACGGTCGCAAGTTCCTCCTCAGAGGAGGCCAGGGAGATCTCACCCTCCTGGTGTACCTCTACCTCTGGGTCGGCAGAGGTTATTTTCCTTACTTGGGAGGACTTCTTCCGTTTGGCGCACTTTTTCTCCCAAAGCGTGCGCAACCCAGGTGTGGAGAGGCCATCAATCTGCTCCCTGGGAGTCCCTTGCCCTAGTACATCTGCCCAGAGTTTCCACCAGGGAACCAGACTGGGTCTGTGCCTTCCATCTACGGCCTTGTCCCGCAGACCCCCTCCTATCTGTCTCAGGGTGCCTTTCCTCTTGCACATTCCTGGCCCTTGGCCTGGGCAGGCTCTCCCCAGACACATCATGCAGTTTCCCAGCAGGAGGACCACCTCCCCTACATCATGTTCCTGGACCGGTCCCAAGATTGCTACGACTGCACCCCTCAAGTGTGGTGGCCCCCCCCGTACAAGTCGTGCCCTCATTCCTGGGGAGAAGGGCAGGCTATCTGGCCCCACAAAGTTGGCCATGTACAAGCCAGATTGCATGGCCATCATGCGTAACTGACCCATTGCCTCTGCTATGGTGTGCCATCCTGATAGGCTCTCTTCCCAATCTAGTGCAGAGGGATATTTTGCCCCCACAGCCATCACAGCCTGTGATGCATTCTACACAGGGTAGGAGGCAGCTGAAGCTCACCACAGGGAAGGGGGACATTTGTCATCTTACCCTGGGGTAAGCCCCAGACAGCCTGATAGGGCTGCTCGGACCACAGCCTGCTAAATAGGAGGGACAAGATGAAGCAGCTTAGAGGGTGGGCTGTGCAGCCTCAGGGCAGGGGTTAGGAGCTGGCCTAATGACCAGGTGCTGACTTCCCCCCCCCTCCCTTGCTTCCCCATCTGGAAAAAAAGGAGTAGCCTTAGCTTATTTTTATGGAAGATGATATTTTAATTTAGAAAGATTGAATGTGCAGCTACAGACCAAGAAGTGAATGTAGTTCAGAACTCCAGGGACTTATACCTTTCAAGACAAAAGTAGGCTCAACAGGAAACAAATGAGTTATGTGCTTTCAGTCACAGAGTATAAGGAGGAAGAATGTTTTATTTTATGTCCTGAAAAAGTCTAGATCCACACTGTTCTGTTCTTTTACTTCCAGGTGGTAATACATCTAGGATATTTTTAGTCTTGACTCACATTCAGAAGAAAGAATTATAGCAATATATTAAGAATACATTAGTAAGAATATATTAATGAAAGGAAAAGGAGAAGGACTGTTATTAAAAATTGAAAGGAAATCAAAAAATTAAATATGCAAACCTCAACTAGAATAATTAAGGACAGTGTAAAAACTACATTAAACTAATATTTGAAGTATGAGATCTACAAATAAAAAGCAATATTCAACTATTCTATAGGAAATAACACATTTGACCCCTCACATACTACCGAGGAAACTTGGTTAAAAATAAATAAATGAGCATATGTTTCACATATACAGATCCAACTTTGTAGTATACCAGTCTTTGTTCTCTGGATTAGACTCATCACTGATGGCCACTGCAGATAAGAAGGACCCTTCAGATCCCTGGAGAAGGGGAAAAAACATTTCCCTATACAGTACCTGTTCTAAAAACTGCTTTTCTGGGGAGACAGAGTATTAGAACTGCTATTTTGCAGCTTGCTCTGAGAAAAGTTCACTCTTCCTTCATCCTGTCTCCTTGAATAATGGAATGCGGAAGTGCTTAATCACTTTCACATTCCATTTTTCAGCAAAACAGGGATAGGAGGAGCAAGGCAGTGAGGTGGGTTAGGAGAAAGAGATGCTTTTCTCAGAGTGAGCTGTAAAATAATAGCTCTAATTGACTGCCTGACTGACTCAGTGTTTTGTTTTGCACAGTTTTTGGTATCACAGGGAGTCCCAGAAACAAAACCCAGCAGATACAGAGGTCCTACCTGTACTTTTAAAAAATCAATACAGATCCAATTCATCATTTTTATACGCTGATTGAAGAGGAATTACATATGGTACATTTTACCGTAACTTGATGGTACTGGCTCTGGCACTGGATAATCGCCTCTAGTGCCTACAACCATGGTAGTCAAACTTTTTAGACCAGGACCCACTTTTTAGAATAGCAGTTGTGTCTGGACCCACCGGAAGTGATGTCATTAGCCTGGAAGTGATGTTGTGGGAGGAAGTGACATCATCAAGCTGGAAGTGCTGTCATTGTAACATAATAAAATGACACTCCTGAAATGCAAAATGACATTCTTGGACTGCAGCAATTGCAGAACCATGAAACATCCCTGACAGAAACCAAGATTAGGACAAAATAGTATGTAAAAGCACTGAATTAAAAACAAAATTTAAAAAACCCTCACTTGAAAATTCAAGTGAACCGTTAACACTCACAAAAGGAATATAACAAGAGTAAGATCTGTGGTTTCCAAGATGGCTAACTCCCAGCTTTCTGTAACCCACCTGATATTAGATCACGACCCACCAAGTGGGTCCTGGCCCACAGTTTGAATAATACTGGTGTTATGATGGGGGGAGGTATAACTGCCCTCGCCTTAGGTAGCTGCCACTGCCACCAGCCCAGGCTTCACATAACAAAAAGGAGCCCCTGGGCAAACCCCCTCTAAACAAGAAAAACAAATAGAAGAAATAAAACCCAATTTTATTAACATACATTAAAAGTTTACAAATAACATTACAGAGCCTCTATATTATAAAATCCAAATAGTAAAATACAAACTAGGAGGCTCTTACCCATAAGACTCCTCCCTAAAACCCTCTAAAAGGCTCTAATAAAACCCTCTGATTATAAATTAGGCAAGAGGAAAACTCAAAAGAATAAATAAAAACACCTACAGAGTTTTAACTCTGGCGAACTAACTACAGTATAACCAGCTATCAGTGCTTTCCTTATACTCATAATACACAGTGAGGTTAACCTTCCCTGCTAGCAGTAAAAGGGTTCTGTTCCCTGAGGCTTTTAACTTTAGCCCAATGACACTAATTGCCCTCACCTGAGCCATTTACATCTGAGTAGTTCTCTTCCAACCACTAATACAAAACAAGGTCTACATGAAACCAGTTTCATGACAACTGGTCTGCATAATTGATCTACTAGGGGGAAAAACTAGATGACAAATTAATGCATTGCCATTTGCTGCATTCATCTATGATGGTTCAATTCTCATTATCTTTATGTAGAAGGCTCTCAGGAAGCAGCACTGAGAAAGAGCTCAGGACTGACAAAGGCTGAGACCTTGGAGAGTCACTGCATGTTGGAACAGACAACACTAACCTAGGTAGGGCAACAGTCCCAACAGTCCTATATATGTATCATTCCTAGGAAGAAGACAGGCATTAAATTGTTGTGTTAGTTAATGATTACAAGATCCAGCAGGGGCGCCGACTTATGTTCAACATTGGGGGGGGGGCCGTAGCCACACCCCTTGATGCACCTAGAGGCGTACCAGCGCCCATGGCATGCAACATCATGACATCACAACATTGTGACGTTGGGGGTGTGGCTTCTCTCCCTCATGGTTTGCCAACTTTGGCCAAGCCATGGTAGAGAGAGACCGCGTTTGCCCCAGCAGCAGCGGCAGTTTTGCCCGAGTGGAAACAGGTGGAAGCAGCGCACTTTAACGGCTCCGAGAGCCAGGAAGGCATGCATGTTCCCCCCGCCACTGCTCAGGCAGTTTATATATCCATGTGATAATATACTCATAATACAAGGCACACATAGTACTATACACATATGCATACACACATACTATACACGACTGAATACACACACACACAGGGTGGGGAGAGAGAGAGAGAGAGAGAGAGAGAGATATTCTATCCCTTCCTTTGAAAAGTGTGATAAATTCTAAAAGAGGAGGGCAAGTACTTTCTCCTCTTTTTTATAATCAAAGCCGGAAGGCCCGTGTGTTCCCCACCGCCACTCAGGCAAAACTGGTTCGGCAAAAACCACTACACATACTCACAATTCACAATGGTTGCCTCATGCCCAGCTCCACTCTTTGGGGGGCAGAAAATACTGGAGTAGCAGACCGCCAATGGGCCACTATGAAGTCGCCGCCTATGAGATCCAGCAATTATTCCCTGGTGGAGGCGGGGCATTCCTCACTCGTGGGATTCATCATCACGTTGGCCGTAGGCAGGACTAATATAAGAAAAAGGCGGCAGGAAGCTCATCGTGGGGAAGGATCCTCTCTCCCAGACCGTTCCTGCCTCGCACAGAGTGCAGTTGCCTTTTCGGCAAGCTCCTCGTCAGCAAATTGGTCTGTCAGTTTTCAAAAAAAGAAAGGAAGACCAACACTTTCCCCTACCGTCTTTAAGGAGGAGGGGGAAATCTTGAAAGCGAACATGAGAGCAGCTTTTCAGCTTAGCCCCAAGATGTTCATTAACTTATGCCTGCCTTTTAGTGGCTTCCTATCAGTCGGGGTGGCAGCGACTGATAGGTCCTCTTAAAGGGCAATCAACACTTCCTTTGTCTTGCAGCTACAGCTTGCAGCCTGGTCTGAATCTCCCTGAGGTACCAGAAGGTCTAATCTCTGGCATAATAATTACAGTCATTCCATGCTACTGCAGCGTTTGCATTTCACTGGAAATGGGTGTTGTGAGGCACCCAACACCATTTTGTGAGTCACTGCACCTCAGAGGCTCAGTTGTTAAAGGGCCATGTCTTCAGATGCTGGGTCTGAGGAAAGCTTATCTGAACCTGATATGTTTAACCCTCTCCCTACTCTTTTTAGACTGACGGGGAGGAGCGGAGATAGAAAGAGGGCTTGCCCTGCTGGGGTTAGCTTTAGGGAAGTCGCAGGTTCTGCATTGCGTAGAGGGACTAGTAGATAATTCAGTAACTTCTAACTCTCTCAGCAAGGTTTTCTGAAGCCTGACTATTTTTGTGGGTCTCGAGGCAGAACTCTAGGCACCAATAGACATAGATCCCCTAGCCCTTCTCCTGATTCTGTCTCTCCTTCTGCTAGGAACACCATTGCCCCTGGGTCTGATGGGGTGGCTCTTCCTAAGCGCCACAAACATAAGGCTTCTTTTTCAAAAGGAGATTCATCAGCTGTCTCTAAGTCATCTAAATCTCAAAAGCCAGGAGTCAAAGCAAGCACTGCCAGCTCCGTTATCAGATTTTCGTGCTTCTGAGAGCAATTCTTCAAAAGATGGAGAATTATCAGGAGAGGAAATAGAAGGTGCCAGACGCAAACCCAAATCACTTGTTTCCCAGTGAATTTTTTCCTAGACTATTGGATAAAGTGGTTAAGTCTCTCAGCCTCGGGGCTACTTCTGAGGATGAATCTAATGCAGCTTCTGTCTCTGCCCCTCTGGGAAAGTCTCTGCTCCCACAGGGAGCAGTAAAGCATGCTGAAATTCCTTTCCCTGAAGCTTTTCAGAAGGTGGTAGAGACTGAATGGGCATCTCCATTGCTTGGTAAGAGGGACTACAGGTTGGTAAGTAAATTTTATTCACTTCCCCAGTCAATCACGGCCAAGCTGAAAGTGGCCACAGTTGATGCCCCTGTGGCAGCAATCTCCAGTCAGGCTGTTATACCCTCCAAAGGGGAAGGTGGTCCACGTGATCCCTGCAACAAAAGAATAGAAGCATCTCTTAAAAGGGCTTTTGAGGCTACGTTGTTTTCCCTTAGGGCTGCTGCTGCAAATTCCATTTTTTCCAGAGCAATCTGTTTTTGGGTAAAGGAGCTGGTTAAGTCCAATCCTAGTCTTCCCTAAGTCTATTAAGGACACGCTAAAGAAAATCTCCCTTTCTGCAGGCTTCACGTCTGATTCCTCACTAGATGCCTTACAATCTTCTTTTCGAGCCATTGCTTCTAATGTAGTGGCACAACGAAATTTATGGCTGTGAAACTGGCAGGTGGATTCCAGATTCCAAAGCAGGTTGGTGGGGACCCCTTTTTCAGGATCAAAATTATTTGGCCAAGCATTGGACTCAGTGCTTATTGAAAATAAAGATAAGCACAAAGTTCTTTCCACCTCTAGCGTAAGTACAAGTAAATCTAAGGAGTTCCAAGGGTTTCATTTCTTTTGTTTTCCAGGAAGGGATAGGGATCAATCAAAATTCAAGCCTAAGTGGCAGAAGCCCAAATTTTTTTAAAGACAAGGAAAGTTCCACTCAACCCAGCCTAACTCAACAGGTGGTAAAAATGCTGAAGAAAAGACAGCATGACGCCATTCTCACAGATCACATGCCCAAAGTGGGAGCCAGGCTTCTGGACATTGCTTATCTTTGGTCGAATCTGACTACAGATGCATGGGTCCTGGAATCTGTTTCAAAGGGTTATTCCCTGGAGATTTTTCGGAGAACCAGGGACAGATTCTGGCAGATTCCTCCCTCTTGAGATCCAGAGAAACATCAGGCCATGGAGGCTGCTATAGCACACCACCTTCTGATAAGGGCTGTAGCAGAGGTGCCACATGTAGAGAGGGAGTCTATTATTATTATTATTATTAATTAAATTTATACCCCGCCTTTCTGCCCGAAGGCACCCAACAGTGTCTACTCCACATTCTTTTTAGTGCCCAAGCACAATGGGGGAATGAGAGGAATGCTTGATTTGAAATGGCTGAATCAGCACATGGTGAGGCAAAAGTTCAAAATGAAGATTGAGAAGTCCATCATGGCTGCTCTCCAGAGGGATGATTATCTAAGTTCTATCGATTTAGCCAACGCTTACCTACACTTGCCAATTCTGCCAGATCACAGGAGATTCCTCCGATTCCTCTCATTTTTAGTTTTGTGCACTCCCTTTCAGATTGGCTACCGCACCCAGGGTTTTCACCAAAGTTCTGGTGGTGCTGGTGGCACATCTACGACAGAAAAAGCTGTATCTTTTACCGTACCTGGACAACAGCTTGATAAAGGTGTCATCCAGGGAACAGGCAAAGGCCCACACTCTCCAGGTGGTTCAGTGTCTTCAGGATCATGGGTTCGTGATCAATATCAAGAAGAGTTCTTTGGAACCTTCTCAGGTACTGGAACACTTGGGGATTGTCTTCAATACCAATCTTTTCAGGGTGTTTCTCTCCCCAGACGCTTCTCTCTGTGTTAAGTCAGAGGCTTCTCTCTGTGTTAAGTCAGGTGGTTTCAGTGAACAAAGCAAGCTTAATGCTTTTGGCTCATCTAATGGGGATGATGGTGTCCTGTCACAGATTCGTGAATTGGGCATGCTTCCACACTTGAGTGTTGCAGGGGGTTCTAAGACCATATTTAGACAGAACAGAGAGAAAACTGGACCTTTTGATAGATATTCCAGTGGCTCTAAAGAAACATCTTCTGTGGTCACCCTGAGAATCAGTTGTCTCAGGGTGTGAGCCTGCAGGAGCCCCAGCTCTCAGTTCTGACCACAGATGCCAGTCTGACTGGCTGGGGTGCACATCTGGATGGGAGACTGATCCCCACCAAAGCTTATCTGAACCATCAAAGGGGCACAAAGTCAAAAAAGCTAGCTTTGGAGGCCAGAAGCCTCTTCAAATGGACCAATCTCCAATCTCTCCAGAGTCAACATCTAGCGAGAAAGCAAAATGAACAGGCAGATTGGCTCAGCAGGAGGCATCTGTTGGATACAAAGTGGAAACTCCATCCACAAGTGTTTCAACAGATGTCAGAAAGATTCAGGATGCTAATACTCGACCTGTTCGCATCCCAAAAACAACAACACACAGTTAAGGAGGTTCTTTTACAGGAGCGGATACAGGGGTGCAGAGGCAGTAGATGCACTACCACCGCCATGTCCTCAAGGGCTCCTCTGTGCATTTCCGCCCATTCCGCTGCTAGCAAAGGTTCTCCGTCAGGTACAATTTCTGACAGCAGAGGCGATTCTGGTAGTGCCAAACTGGCCATGGAGGCCATGGTTTTCAGAACTTCTCCAGCTATCAATCCGAGATCCGTGGAGACTTCCAGGTTGTCCAGATCTTTTGTTGCAGGGACCCCTAAGGCACCCTCAGTCTCACAAATTCCAACTGACTGCATGGAGATTGAGCGGCAAGATCTCAAACTTTCTCAGACAGGTTCTCAGACACGGTTATTGGGACCATGCTTTCTTCAAGGCACTTTTTCACATGCAGGGTCTACAGACTCATGTGGAAGGCTTTTCGTTCCTGGTGCAGAGACAAGGGATTTTCTCCTATTGCACCAGCAATGAAGGTGATTTTAGAATTTCTCCACAATGGCCTGGATAAAAACTAGTACCCTCAGTTTTTAAAACTAGTCTTAAAACTAGTACCCTCAGGAGGTAAGTCGCTGCCTTGCAGGCCACACTGGGAGCAGGAGGAAGGTTCTCCATGACATCAGATCCTCATATTAAGCTATTCCTTAGGGGTATGGCTCTAATTAATCCTCCTCCTGTCCACAGGGTACATAACTGGGACTTAAATACAGTATTGTCAGCCCTGATGCATCCACTTTTAGAACCCCTAGCTACAGTTCCTCTTAAAATTCTATCATTTAAAACAGCCTTTCTCGTGGCTATCACCTCAGCTCGAAGAGTTTCTGAATTAGGGGCTCTTTCCATTCACCCTAATCTGTGCATTTTTCATAAGGAAAAAGTAGTCCTGCGCATGGATCCGTCTTTTCTTCCCAAAGTTAATTCTTTATTCCGTTGTCAACAAGAATTAATTTTCCCTTCTTTCTGTCCAGAACCTAAACACCCGAAAGAGAGAGCCTGGATTTCAATTGATGTCAGAAGGGCTCTCAGATTTTATATTGAGTGCACAAAATCCTTCAGAAAGATGGGTTCGCTGTTTGTGGCTTTTCAAGATAGAACAATAGGCAGAAGAGTGTCACCAGTCACCTTGGCTTGCTCGCTTAGGTCTTGCATCACCATGGCTTATGAGTCAGCTGCCTTATCTTCCCCAGAGGGTATTTTGGCACATTCTATCAGAGGCGCAGATACATCAGCAGTGTTCAATAGTGTGGAGTCCCTGTCAGAGATCTGTAGAGCTGCTACTTGGTCTTCTCCAAATACATTCCTTAAACACTATAAGGTAGACATCACTGCCTCGGTGGAAGCCTCCTTCGAAAGGAGGGTTCTTCAGAAGGTGATAACATCCTAAGGTTGGATGATGCATCTTCCTGCCCGTGGGGATTACTGCTCAGGTATATCCCACGAATGAGGGATGCCCCACCTCCACAAGGGAAATAGGGAATTTGACCTACCTCTGGTAATCCCTGTTCCTAGGCGAGGCAGGGGCATTCTGCCCACCCATAGAGCTGCATCATCAGTTACCTATTTTTTGATTCAGATAGTTTTCCAAGGTTTGGGAGGTAGTTAGGGCCTCCTGTGGTTTTCCTTTTCCAACATACAAATCAGTAATCAAGTTGTTAGTTGCAGTTGTTACTGAGTTTGAGTCAGAAGTATTATAGGGATCCATTTTTCTGGGCTTGGCAAATTCATCTGGGAAAACGGATCCTTCCCCATGATGAGCTTCCTGTCGCCTTTTTCTTGGTCCTGCCTACTGCCAACACAAGGGCGAATCCCATGAGTGAGGAATGCCCCTGCATCCACCAGGAGCAGGGATTAACCGAGGTAAATCAAATTCCCTATTTTTCATCTAGAATAAGACACCGCAGATTAATACCGTATGTGGCACTGCTGTGTCATCCAATGTCATCTGAAATGGAAGACTCTTTGAGCACAATCCTATGCATGTCCTCCCAGAAGCAAGTCCCACTAAGTATAGTGGAACTTACTCCCAGATGTTTATAGGATTGCAGCCTTACACAGTATCAGATCACATATTCAGGAATAATTTAGTGCTCTACATCTGTCTGTGAACTAGCCTAGAATTCTGCTTTGTTCTCAGCAGAATACTATTTTGGCACACTTTCATTCCACTTGTTATTTTTATTATTCTAGCCCACCTTTCCAACTAAATAAACAGAGTACTAAAGGCAGCAGACAATATAGAGAAAAAACTGTAAAATACAAAAAATAATAAACCACATTCATCACAAAATAGTGCTGTCAGGTGCCAAGCCAGGCACCTTCCTTACCTGGGGTCGATGGGAGTAGACAAGGCAGCTGGAGCACCCCTGGGTCGGCCTCCATAAGGCCTAGCACCCGCGCCAGACCTGCCTGACCTTCTGTCCTCACAAACATCCTGGAGAAGGCCCAGGATTGGGCCGGTTCATCGTCCATCCCCCGGGGGAGGGCCCAGTCCGAAGGGAGGGGCAGGGCTTACTCCACAAAAGGGCTCTTGGCCAGTGATGAGAGGCAGAAGGGGTTTGGCAGCTGGTTGATGTGGAAGCTCAGTCTGCCTTTACCCTAAAGACCCTCATAAGGGTGGAGGACCAGGGTGCAGCAACTCCCTACTCCTGACTCTGACCTTCTGAGGCCTTTCCTGAGCGAGCAGAGCACCTGGAGCTCTGAAGAAGCAACTGATATGTGGAAGTTCAACTGGGATGGTCCCGACGCCCCACGCGATCCAGGAAAGGGAAATATAGGTATCGACACAAAAAAAGGAAAACAACCCAAAACTAATAGCCCAATACTATTCCACCAGTTCCATAAAAGATCCATGCGGAATTCAATGAGGCAGCTCTGAATAACACTAAACAGTGGGAGTAATGTTTTCTGCTCTAATGTTTCACCTCAGCTTCATATAGTCATTTAGCCACATTATCAGGCTTACCAACTGCAAAACACCCACCTTTGGAAACTGCTTATCACATCATAATTGTATCTCCAACTTTTTAATTCAGCAATCAATATTTCCATTTTAAATTTGATAAATGCTAATGGAAACTTTTTGGGTTGACAAGTGATTAAAGCTAAGCGATTCCTAATGTATATTAGGCACAATACTGTAGATCATAATCAAATATTTTAAGTACAAAGAAGAATGGAAAAGGGTGGTAAATCAGGCACAGAATTAGTGAGAGACTTCATCTAAACATGAAATCATCTCCAGTTCACAAAATCAAACTCAATCATCAATTCTTGGCCATTTTAAAAAGATTATGTTACATATCATCCTATTTGCTAGGTCAAAGTGAGTATAAACTTGTTATAAAGCTTCGGAGCCAGAACTAGATAAACAGGCTTTATCAGTGGCCAAAAGTACAATTATGCAACTTAAGCCCATCTTTGAAGAAAGCCGATTGGTCCATGGTGCTCGACACCTTTATCACATCACATATGGATTATTGCAACAGCTTTTTCCCAATTCCTGGATGCTTCAAATAGTACAGAATGTAGTAACCTGGGCCTTGTTCGAGCCCCATAGGTCTGTCTTTCCATACTTTATCAACTGCACCAGTTGCTAGAATTCTTTTGGGCCCAATACTTTAAACAGTGATGTCATTCAGGGTGAACGGACCAGAACGGGCGTTCCGGATCCTAACAGGCTCCGTGGCTTTTTTTTTTTTTTCAACATTTGAATTTGAACTGAAAAGGGAGTTCCTGTTCCTAAATCATTTGAATGACACCACTGACTTTAAACCTTTACATAGCTTAGGAGGATTAGGGCCTGAATAAGTGGAAGGATTGTTTTTTTGCATATGGATACTATTCTAACACTGACCTCCTGCTTTGGGTTTTGCTTTTCAATGAATCCAATCAAAGACCAGCATAAAAATCAATGCAACTTCCAATGAAACAAGATTGCAAGAAATGAGGGGCAGGATCTTTTCAAGGGTGGCAGCTAAGTTATGGAACTCTCCATGTATCCCAAGAAACACATATGGTTTCCTCCTCTACAGCTTTTATAGAGAGTAAATATCTTTTAGTTAATTCTCCACTTATGTGGTTTTTTGTTTGTTTGTTACATCTGACCTTATTCATAGTTTAGATACCATATACAGGTAGATGACCCCTTATCTGGACATCGAAAATCCAACTATTCTGAAATCCAGGCATCTTTGTCTAAGACTTTTTTAAAACCTTCTGTAGAAAGACAGTCTTCTGCTCATTCCAACATATAGGCTATAAGTTCTATTCTCTGTCCAGTGATGTGTGCCATTGTTGAAAAATGTCAAAGAGGCCAGTAGACACCCAAGTGGGTAACAGTGAAAAGAGCAAGAGGAAGCATGTCTCATTCTATTTATGCAATTATTCTGAAATCTGGACACCTTCCCATCCCAAGCAGTCCAGATAAGGGATAATCAACCTATACCAGTTTTTAAACTGTGGGTCAGGACCCACTAGGTGGGTTGTGAGTTAATTTCAGATGGGTTGCTAAGTACCTAGGGCAGCCATAATTGAAAATATAGGAAGATGGGACACTGGGAAGGGGGGGCTGTGTGGTTATTTTGCTGGTGTTGCTGTTGTAAATTGACTTTCTTCTTTCCAATTCACTTTGCTATTGGAAAGTGGCTGAGAAATAACCCAACTTATTGCTGAATTCTCAGGAAAGCAGCAGGCTCTGACATCACAATGATGGCACTTCTGGCCATGACATCACTTTCACTGGGTCCTGGACAGATTGTCATTCTAAAAAGTGGGTCCCAAGGCTAAAACATTTGCGAACCACTGCCACATGTTGGAAATTCTGCATAAATATTGCTTTTTAATTTGCACAATGATGTTAGTTGTATTGACTGATCTATATATATAAAAACGGACGTGTGTGTGTGTGTGTGTGTGTGTGTGTGTGTGTGTGTGTGTGTTATGCATAGGCTCCGCAACGCCTGGCCCGATCCGCACGAAACTTGGCAGGAATACACCTTGCAGCCTGGAGAAAAACACTGCGGGGGTCAGACCCCCCTACAGCCCCCGGGGGAGGGACAGCGAGGGGATTGTATTGGAGTGAAATTGTGCTGCCACCCTGTGGTCACAAAGGATTCTGCAGGTCATGAGCTTGGATTGCACTCACTGAGCTGAAACACAGGAAGAGTACTCAAAAACGAAAGTGAAACATCTTCCCACTGCCTCACTTGCCCAGGCTGGAAAGAGCATGATCCAGAGAGTTCCAGCACCCAGTCGGATCATAGCTGGACCTATTTCCAGAGGGCTCACTGGCCACCTCTTCCTGTTTCTCATACTTCAGTGCTATCCTACCACAGGACCTGCAGACATTGTTCAGTGAGTGTGACCGTTTCATTTCGCTCTTTTGCTTGATTGTGTCCCTGTATTCATTCCTTCTCCTTAGAGGCTTGGGATAATTTGTCCCCCCGGGCAACGCCGGGTCACAAAAAGCTAGTTTTAAATATTTGTCGTAAGTCATCCTGGCAGTCCTTGCAAGGGTAGGATGGACATTTTTTGAAAACAAACAAACCCCACTATCATCGTGCTGAGAAAAAATACTCACGCCATCCTTTTATTAAAACTACCAGACATTGTGATAGGAACATTAAGCAAATTTAGCCATTCATTTTTTGAAAAGAAACAATTCTGATCTAGTGTCTAGCGGAGTAGAAAAGGATTGTCCTCCTTCACACAATGGAGGAGATAGATTTATCTTTTATACCCCACAGTGATCACCAACACAGTACAACCAGATTCTAAAAGAAGAAATTTATTTGGCATTTCTCAAGATGATACCAAAATCTGAAACTGACCAAATTAAAAAGTGAGTAAGAACTCCATTCTTGCCCCCCCCCCGCCAATCTTCCCTCAGTATGAGGTAAGGTTAGGTACACCATTGATATGGTGCAGTTCAACTGTTTTTATGTAACATTTTAAGAATACCAAAGCAAGATGCAAAACTTTTCTTCTAATATATCTAAAGCCAGGTCTAATTAGTTCCAACTTATTAGTGTGAACAGGAACAATATTTAGGGCACTGTAATACAAATGGCAGCCTCTTGGGATCTGTGCTTTTAACCTGCCCTTAGGCATCTGTGATAAACTTTCTGGTTTTGAAACTGTTTGGCCTTTCCTCAAACACTTCATGTTTAAACACAAAAAAGGATTTTCATTAAAGAATTCCTCTAAACTGAATCCAAACAAACACAAAGGGTACTGGAAAGTGTAAATCTTTAAAGAACAAACTAACAGATTAATCACAATTGTACCAATTTTTATCCATCAAAAATAGTTGAGCAACACTGCTCTTAGATAAAAGGCACACAATGAAAAATCCAATAACCTGCCAGCTCAGGCTAAGACTTCAGTATGTTGTCAGATGATAAGCAAAAAGGAAAATCCATAATTGGGCAAGAGAGATTAGGACACTTTCAATACTGGGAATGGGTGAACACTGATGTAATATTATAAACAGAGCTTACAAAGAATGCTTCAGTGCAGAGCAAGTCCAGCTTTGCAAATGAAGCGATAGCAGATTGAATGCCGATCTAGCCATCCGTCTTGCCTGTACTACTCATCTTCCAGAAAGATTATCTGTCTTTCTTATTTTCAAAAGTAACGAACAGGTGTGCAATTATCCATAATGTCTCTATATTAAATTTCTTAAAAGTTGCCTTTCTAAAGAGACTTAAGTGCAGGGCTGGTCCAGAGCTAGGAGGAAATTCTTAACAGCCAGCTTTTGCTTAGCGTCTGTAGAGGCAGTTTTCTCCACATTAATCCAGGAGAGATGAGATATGCTTGGATTGTGTTAGGTGAAAGCTTTTCAAGGCGCAAAAACTTCTGTGCATCCAGTGGTTGCATTCATATTGTGATTCATCTAACACAGTGTTTCTCAACCAATGGTACTCATACCACTAGTGGTACCTGAGGGGGTGCCTGGTGGCACCCATGGGACCTCAGACCCCACCCACCAGGCAGCAAGACCAGCAATGCAACATTACAAACAGCCGCAGGACGCTCAGCTCAGTGGGCAGAAAGAGCCCTCCTGTCCACCCTGAGCCTCTTACTGGTTGTTGTCTAATTGCGCCTGGCCCCCCACTCCAGAAGAAACTGGCAACAATGTCATTGTCAGTTATTTCAGCTGGTACTTGTAATAGGTGGACCATGCAAAGCGGTACGAGGGGGGGACAAACATTGAGAAACCACTCAAGTACACAAGCTACACAACGCATTGATGACTGGGCCAGCGCTTTTGCGCCGGGACAATAGCCCTTCGCTAGTGCGCTTTTGCAGGCCTGACAGCTCTGCGCCAATAATAATAATAATAATAATAATAATAATAATAATAATAATAATAA
>JAJKFI010000115.1:1326562-1356297 GCA_029204185.1 Lerista edwardsae
AATAATAATAATAATAATAATAATAATAATAATAATAATAATAATAATAGGATTTATATACCACCTTTCTTAGGTCACCAGATTTCTCTAATGACTATAACTCAAGGCGGTTTACACAGGCAGACTTTATTCAGAAACCCGAAGGTTTTTACAATTTTTACAGAAATGTTCTATCTTCCAAGAACTACATACATACAGATGGATCTTTCTGGATTTAGTCCTTCTTTCTGGCCACCAGTTTGTCTTCTTGCTGGCTGATAAGCAGCTTCCCTGCTCCCACTAGAGAAGTGGCTGAACTTCGGCACAACTCCCCCTCACACAAAGCAGCCAAAGCTCAGCTGTTAATCAGTCGCAATTAACGAGGTCTGCCGCTCACAGAGACTTCCGGCTGTCCCGAACTGGCAACCTTCAGATCTTCAGCTCTTATCTTCAGGCAAACGGAGGCATTAACCCTCTCGACTAAATCTTCTAAAGCTAAGAATAGCTGAGTGTTCCGACCTACATCAGTTTCAAGTTACAAATGGACGTCAGGAACCTAACCTCTCTGTAAGTAGGGGCAATACTGTGGTGTTACTTTTTTTAATTGTTAAATACACCAAGGCTAGTGAACCCAATACAGCTGCCACACTGAGCATACTTTACATCACTTCCATTTTACATATTGCAAATGTATTCAGTTCTTAGCCCTCCCCCTTTCCTGCATCCCATTTCCCCATATTTTCAATATGGCTGCTCTAGTGCTTTGCAACACACTTAAAGTTGGCTCACAACCCACTGTTGGGTCCTGTAACCACACTTTGGGAACTTACTGCTTTAGAGCCATCAGGAGCTCATATGGATTCACTAATCTCCAAGGTTGGCTAACCATAAGATGTATCTGAACCCTTAAAAAAAAATCAACTTTCCAGTTGATCTAAACCAGGGTCAACAACCTATTTCTTAGGCCAGTCATCATCATGCAGCAGCACCAAAAAACCCTGCTAACTAGGCAAGAGGCACTTTTCCAAGTGGTGTTTCTCTTATGTTTAGCAGGGGGAGAGTACTTGTCTCTCTTCACCCCTGCACAGTCTTTCTAGTGGCTGTTGCTGGTGGTCTGCTTTTTTTTATATTGTGAGCCCTTTGGGGGACAGGGAGCCATTTAACTTTATTATTACTATTTGCCTGTAAACTGCTTTGTGAACTTCATGTTGAAAAGCGATATACAAGTTCCTGTTGATTGATCTCTACAAGCCCAACTGGGTATCTCTGCCATTCCTTATCTGGCATGTGGGAAACTGGACAGTGGGCAAAGACAACTCGACCTCTGGAAAGCCACACTTCAGCTGGCGGGCCAGATCTGGCACACAGGCCATAGGGTTGCAGGTCCCAATCTAAATCCTATCTGTCAGCCATTGGTCCATTACAAAGGAATTTCACAGATTCGTAGAGTTTGAAGGTTCCCAGAAGATCATCTAGTCCAACCCCCTACCTGTAGCAGGAAGCCTTCCTAGAGCAGGGTGGTCCACCTTTTTCAGCAGCCCTTTAAAGCCCAGCTGCAGCCACCAGCCACTGCCTCCTCCCACTTCAGTTGCTTCTCAGTCTCCCCGGCTGCACTGTTCCAGTTTCTCTTGCTGCACTCACTGTCACTTCCATCTCCTTCTGACTGACCCTGCTAAGTGACTTCGGCAGCTCAGAACCCCAATGTAATTGGTGGTGATGTCACCATATAATCACCAATTACTTCTGCATATGCACAGTTGGGGATGGTGGTGACAGCAGGGTTGTGCAGCCCCCTGACTGAAAGCAATTGGACCGTCCTGTCCTAGGGCATCTCCCAGCAGATGCTTGTTAAGCGTCTGGTTGAAGATCCCCAGTGAGGGAGAATTCCTAAACTCTCCAACGCATCAATCACTATGAATGCAAAAATGGTTCACTTTCAGAGCTCTGATCATATTCAAGGCTTTGCTGGGTTTCACTGGGTTCATTAGGAACAACTGATATTCATTTGGGGAAAATCTGGAGAGCTAAACTCACCTAAAACCCCATCCCTTTTTAGGCCTGTCGAGATTTTTTTAAAGAGAAAAAAACATTCCTTTTTAACTTGATTTTCTCAGCTTCCTATGCCAGTGGTTGCAAGAGCTCTAAAGCATGATCAGCTCCTGGCAGGATACCTTGAATATTCATAACACCCCAGAACAAAGTACTTGCCCCAGGAAGTTTGAGCAAGGAAAACGTTCACCACCATGGAAAGTGACAGTGTTGTAAAAACAATTTCCACTCTTGTACGTTTTACTTTTTCATAATCTACTCTTTGTTTTGGCATGAATGGACCCCAAAACAAACAGGCCCTATTCATTTTGAAAACACACCCCTACACATCACTGTCATCCTGGACATCCTGATGGGAGTGTTTAAAATCCAGTTGTACTGAGTTGACTATCTCTGTATCATACAAAAGGGAAGTTTGTCTCCTTTGTTGTGTGTTCTCTACAGCTAAAAACTGTAGTTCAGAAGCATTGCTTTTCTTCAACAGATGTTTGGCTAGCAGTGCAATCCTAAGCACTGGTTCCACTGGCGCCCGCCTAGACTGTCACAACGGTACCATAAGGCATGTTTACAACTACTCGTGAGCCAGGAGTGCTGGTGGAAAGGCCTGTGCTGGCCTGCCAGCGCTGAATCCAAGCCCCTGGCTGCCGGCAGATGTGAGCAAAGTGCTGAGCAGCACAGGCACTGGGAAGAAGGGGTGTGTTTGGAAGCAGGGATGGGGTGTAACAGAGCAGGAGACAGAACAAGAGGGTGGGACAGGCCCAGGAGGTGGGGTGGGAATAGCCACTGGAAGTCTCCGCTGTATCCTAACCCCCTTCCCAGGCCTGCTTGTGTTAGACAGAGTTTAAAGGATTTGCGCTAGTGATACTGCTGGCGTAGATCAGAGAAGCCCCATTGGCAGGTTGGGGCTTTACCTGGAATAAGAAGTCCAATGTTCCCTTATCCCAAATAGACCTCCAGCCTTTTCTCAACCTGCGCTGGATAAATTTGCTGATAGTGTCTATCACAATGTGTGGAAGTTTTTTTGTCAAAGGGTGTATTTCTTCTTAATATGATTACAGTGGGGTTTGTTTATTTAAAATGCTGGATTGTAGTCCTTCCAGTTATTGAGAGGGCAAGGAAGGTTTTAAAATAAGAGTTTGTCCTGAGGACAAGTTTACGTGGTCATGTGACTGGCATGACTATACGCCAAGGCACACGGAACGCCATTCCCTTCCCACCAAAGTGGTACCTATTTATCTACTTGCATTTTTACGTGCTTTTGAACTGCTGGGGCAAGCGACAGGAGCTCACTCCGTTGTGCGGTCTTGAACTGCCAACCTTCCAGTCAGCAAGTTCAGAAATAGAACACCAGTTTAACCTGCAGCGCCATCATGTCCCCAAGCAAACTATATCTATATCTATAATAGCAAACTGTTCTTGCTATACAGGCAAGACATGAACTAAATCTTAAGCATTATTCAAGTGCAGCAGACAATTTAATTTAGCTTTCACATCCTGCCACAATTGCACAGAATTAAAACTATGAAAAAGGTCAGTATACCTCTGTGATCATTGTCAAGAGCGTCCAAGAAATTAAAATCTTAACATTCTTCAAAACACATACAGAAAAAGGAAAGTAACTATTATGAAGTAACAGAAAGCAAATATTGCATTTCCATTCGTTATGGACGCTAATGTCCTCAGTTAAGTAGGTCAGCTGAAGTCTATTTTTGAACGAATTCAGTTCAGTCTAATGGCACCTTCTTGTCAACTTTTATGACACCAAAAATAGTTAGAAGGGTTTCCCCCTCCCCAACGTAAATGTCTTTGTCAAATACTGAAGCACTTAAAATGGCTAAGGATCTAAGAAATGAAAGAGTACAAAAATGTTCAAATTACACGCAACAATGAAAATTACGATCTGTCACTGGTATCAATAATTGCCAACAGTCACCTAATTGTTAGGTTTGCTGAAAACTCAGGTATGGTATGGGATAAGAATCTGCGCCTCTTTCATTTTTTTGAAATGACTCAAAAACAGAGAAGGCTAGGGAAAACATTCTTTTTAAACAGTCCATCAGAGTGTCAACCCACATTGCAGCTGAAGTTTTCATCAGTAGAGAGAAGGAAGTGAAACCATAATCAGGTATGCCTACAGATGGAGACAGCTTAAAGAGACTAGTGTTATAGAACCATTGTTGCTAGTAGTATGTACACATTTTTTTTCCTGTCCCACTATTCTTTTGTGTCTCCAGGTTTGACTGATTTATGAAATACCACAAACATCTGCAAAACCTGTTTGACTAGATCGTCTCATTACCAACAAAATGAACATGTCCCCCACAGGCAACTTATGACTCCACATCATACCAATTTCAACTAGCTGCAATGACAGCACCAGCCTTCAGCAAGTTTCATAAAACATCTAAAAACGCAAGAACGATAATGGTGGCTATGAAGGCTACCCAGTTAGTCTGGGAAAAGCCCAGCAACCATTATTTCAGTGCACATTTCAGTACTGTTGACATTGTTATTCAAACTAACAACAACAACCCCCCCCCCAAAAAAAACTTAGCATCACCTCCAGAGTGCACGGTTTTCCTTAGAGCAGTGGTGTGGGTTGGGACCCACCAGTAGGTCATAAGCCCATTTCAGGTGGGTCACGAAGCACATAGACCAGCCATATTGAAAATATGAGGATGCTGGAAAGGGCTGTGTAGTTGTTTTGCTTGTGTCAAGGTTGTAAGTAGGCTTTCTCCCTTTGTGATTCACTTTGCTATTGGAAAATGCCTGAGAAATAAGCCAACTTATTGCTGCATTCTCAGGAAAGCAGCAGGTTCTGGTGTCACAATGATGGCACTTTCAGCCATGACATCACTCCTGGTGGGTCCCGGACAGATTATCATTCTAAAAAGTGGGTCCCAGTGCTAAAAGGTTTGAGAACTGCCTTAGAGCATCTGAAAACTAGACAAGGTTTATTGAGGTTCAGCTGAACACATCCGTCCACAGGCAATATACCAGCAAGCAGTTAATTAAAAAAACAAAAACAGGTATGCTTAGGAATACAAATTCTATAAATAGTAAAGACATGATTCAGTTGACATTAAGAACTTTTCCAACTACTGTAATATAATTCAGTGGGAGAGAGTTAACTACATGTTCATTCCTCCACTGCAATAAATGGTACCTAAAATTCATCAGGCTCAGAATGCATTCACCCAAAAGTTCTTAAGGAACTCAAGTATGAAATTATTGATCTTCTAACTAAAATATGCAGCCTGTCCCTTAAAACAGCCCATGTGCCAGAGGATTGAGGAATGGCTAATTTAAGGGCCAAATCCTATTCAATTTTCCAGCCCTGGTGTAGCTGTCCCAATGGGTGTGTGCTGCATTCTGTGGGGGGGGGGAGTCATGGAGGCCTCCTCAAGATAAATTGATTGCTTACCTTGGGGCTGCATTGCCGGGTAACAAAAAGCTAGTTCTTATATAAAAACTGCTCGATTTTGGAGTGCAGCATTAGAGCTCAGAGCTCTTTTTTCCACATACATTATCTCAGCAGTCATCAGATAAACCAATGAAGTAGAAAAATGCATGTTACAAAGGTAGAAATGGAGGCACCACAAGAAAGAGAATACCTTTTTCCTCCGACCAACCAATGAGCTGAACTGAGATTTGAACCGAAGACTTGGGTCCCATCGATTATCCTGTTAACCACATATGACATAGTCTCCAGGGACTCCTTCTACCAAGGATCCCAGGAAGAAGTCGGTGGTCTTTTATGTGCAGGTGCAAGTTTTCAGAACTATGGCTAGACATCCTGTTTAGTGGTTAAATTATATTTATGGACAAACGTGATTTAAAAAGAAATACTTTGGACTGTTTGCATAGGTCAGTTTGTTAGGAACTTCTTCTTTGCCCATTTCCCTCTCTCTAAATCAGTGGTTCCCAACCTGAAGGATGGGACCCCCCAAGGGGGTTGCAAACCTATTTTCAGGGGGTCACAAAGAGACTGGGGAAGCCATCTTTAAAAGCTGGGTACACCATCCTGGAAGTTTCATTTTGGCTAGGGAAGAGACTTCTCCCTTATACTGCCACTTCCTCAATGCTTGCAGCTGTTTGGGAAATTAGCCTTGCTATGGGTTTGTCTTGGTGTGTGCATATAGGTGTGATGAAGTTTCTCCCATGTCTCTTTCTGAGCAGGCATGTCACTCCTTCCATATGCCTGCCTAGGTAAGTCTCGGCACATGGGGAATAGGACCGTAAAAACTCTGAAGATATCTAAAATAACTTGGCAATTTTTGGCAATGGCATAGGGAAGCCACAATGCATTCTGTGCAATGTTGTTCTCTGTGCTGAATCAATCACTCAAAACTCAAACGTCACTTAGATACAAAGCGTTCATGACATTCTAAGAAGTGTGTTTTGTTAAAAACAATGACTTCACTTCCTGCTTAATGACTGCTAGCCCTAGGTCTTGGGAGTGAGGGTGCCCCAACAGATGGTCAAACCTAAAAAGGGGGTTCAAAAAAGGTTGGGAACCACAGCTCTAAGTACTGAACAAGTATATTGTCAAGCTCTCTCTTTCAGGTGGCAATAATTTAACTCTTACCATATTCAAATGGTATTCATTGTCAAGCCCCAACACAGAGCAGTATATTTAATTATTTGAACTACTCAATAATGCAGCGCATATTTCAAGCACAGAATGCTCTGGGCAACCTCTTAAAAATACATTGTTAAAATAAAAAATATCTGTCAATTACTGCTAGATAATATACGGCATAAAGATGAACAGTCTCCAAGGGCAAGAATATGACAACACACATGCTTTTTAAAAAATGGTTTATATTTCTGGGATTTCCCCGCTCTCAAACCAAATTACAAACTCAAAACTCATGTACTCCCCACTCTAGTACACACTAAGCACAACTGAATTTCTTCTGCTTTCCACGTAACTTTCTCTTCCTAGATATTTATCTCAGATGTTCATTACCTAGTACGTTTTAATTTACCCTTTTCTAAGCTGAATCTCATTACATTTTTATACTGCTAATATAATGTCTCTATTTGTATTCTTCATTGGTGTTCACAATGCTCACAGGCTTATATGATCTGACAAAAAGAATTAATAGGCTGTTTACCATTTTTAAATCATTAATAAAGATGTTGTCCCAGATTTCCTTCTGCACTATATTTTCTTTCTATATAACATGAAGATTAGTTATATTAGGGAAATGGTATCCAGTTAAGCGATCACATGACAAATCCACACCCTCCTGAGTACACATCATAAGACAAGACTCCTCCTTGATATTCTTCTACTCCAGAAAGGCTTCTATTTTATTATGTCATAAACCTAGAAGCAATACCTGCAAGGGTGTACTGTCTAATGCCAATGGATCATTTTACAACCATCACTGGTGTATGAAGTGCCTTTTCTACTCAGTGTCAAACACCACACCTGGTGCAACTGTGGTGGCCAACTTTTCAACTTTGTCAGAGTACCGCAGTTGTGCTAGAACTCTGGTTGCTCGTTCCCAGTGAAGCACACACATACATAGCAGTCTTCTACCAAGTATATTTGGACGTCTATAAAGCAGCAATACACACAGCAGTCTTGCAGCATCACAGACAAGTCCGATTAGAAAGGGAGCAGGGAACTTGTACACTGCCTTTATACTCCTGTCAGCCTATCAGATATGGCATTGCATCATCCTTGCACATCCATCTTGACTCAGCATGACATAGCACTTTTCGTCTAATTACAGACACCTGGTATACTTTATGTCCTGTTCTGTTTCATGCTTGTAAAGTCTGCTTCTATTTGTATTTCAATATCCTGACGAATGCTCCCGGATCTTTAACAATTCTGTAGAGGGAATTTCAGCAGGTGCAGCTTTTTATCTGTGAGATGACAAGCTGCACCTTCTGAAATTCCCTCTGCTTCACAATTGTTAAAAACCTAGGAGCCCGAAAAGCTGAAAGGTTGTTCACCCCTGGGAGGAGGGCATGAGACACCAAATAATAGTGCTGCTGCAATACGCCCCTGAAATCTGCACCCTATTTGTTATGTCATCAGGTATCTCATTCTTGTGCAGTTCAGGGGGGAAATGTTTGCTGCTGTGGACTGGCAAAGGGAAGTGCACTTTTGAGCGCAAAACAGGACTTTGCTTCAGGGAGACTCGCAGAGGAGGCTGTGGGTCTCCCCAAGCTTCCGAAGGCCCCTCCTGACCCACTAGGTATGGTAAAAAAAAAAAAGCACATATACAAAACTCTGAACTGGATGGGTCATGATCCAGGAAGCAAATCACTATAATCTAGAAAACCTGCCTGGTAGAGCTCTGTCATTTGACCACACCACAGTGGCACAATGGTTTAAAAGTAGATCAAAGTGCATGACCCATTTTCAATAGCTGCTGACCAGGGTTATTCATCTCCAGATCAAGTACACCTAGGCTTCAGAGTGTACCCTTGTCCTCTGGGCTCTTGCCAAATTTAAATTTAGTACAATTCCATATACATGAAACATTTTAATTTAACCAGATTTTGAATTTTAAGATTTTTGCTATTTTGACACTTGAATGACAAAAAAAAAAAAAAAAAAAAACACATCCCTTAAGCATCAGTTTTGTTTATTTAAGGGAATTTTTTAAATCCCCTCCTTTCCAATCCTAAAAAAAGAAGCTCAAAGTTGCTTAAAATCAAAGATAATCAACAAGAAAGCATTTAAAACAACAAAAACAAAGGACAATATAGAAAATGTAGCCAAAAGCACCCAGACACAAAAGGGTCTTTACTTCCCTGCAAAACAGCAGCAAAGAAAGAGCATTTGACAAACTGGAGTGGGTCCAGAGGAGGAAGACAGGCAGCCCCATTCTCTGCCTGGTTTACACCACTCCTTGCGTGCTGCCTGGTGAACAGCCATTGTAAATATGCTGTAAGGCAAGTTGCAGCAGCCGGGAGGGGAGAGGCACTGGCAGAGAAGCTGGTACCACTTGATGCTGGGCCTCCAAGTTGGCAGCAGGAGTAGCTGGAGCTAGGGACGGAAAGCTCCCCACTAAGTGGTGGAGAGACATTTCCGGGCGGGGAAGAGTGGGTGGAAGGAAAGGAGGGATGGAACTGGAGGCAGATTGGGCCCAGGAGGGAGACAAGGATCATCTGCCACCAGATCCTATTCCCCGTCCCCAAGCCTTGGAGACCAACACAGATCTCCTTGATTCTGTGCCAGGAATTGAGCTGGTGCAGATCCAAGTAGACCCATCAGGGCTGTGGGGACACCCTAATGTGGTAAGGGTACTGCTGCTCCCTTACCACAAGGAGACCTCTGGCTGCTTCTCCTGCCCTGCAGTGGCTGCTTTGGCACAGCTGTACCACAGGGTAGACAAGCAGCATAGGATTGGGTCCTATGATGGTGAGGGTGCTGGAGCAGAAATGTTTGTTATTGTTTATTAAAACAAAATAAATCCATTTTTGTGAATAAAAACACAAAACATCACATCTTGCATTTTAAAAAAGTAACACCATTTTTAAACAGCTCTATGTGTAACGATGTTTCTAAGGTACCTTTGATGTATCAGAGTCCTGCCCTCCCTGGCAGTGACCGAGGAGTGTGGTTGTAGCTTACCACTGGGTTATTGGTTTAGCAATATTTCTTTAAACTCTATCTTCTTTTGATAAGCTGAGTCGCATGGTTACTGGTAGCCTAATTTTGAGGCACCTTGCAGTTGTTTGCACCACTCACCCAAGTCAATGATCCAAAACTATCATAATGCTAAATTTGATCTCTCTTGGCCAAAGGTCTCAGGGGGCACCAAGGTTCTTATTATAAGCCTCTCTTGGGATCATTTTCATCAAAAGTTGATATATATGTCTGTTAATAAATAAAGATGCTGCACGTTAGCTGGAGTGCTTCCCTTGCAGGAGGGGAAAGACAGGCTACAAATATTTTAAATAAGTAACTCAATGCCCAGGAGGCCTATTCAAGCATACATTGCTACCATACGCTACCACTTACAGGCGTTCAAAATAGTGCAGGGTATCTATGCACATCCCTCTGCTCTTTCATTGATTCGCTTCATTATATTGTACTTTCTTTTCGTTCTTTTGCTGTGGTCCAAAGAACCGGCCTTAGTTATATTACAGGCTACATCCTGTTCTGCAAAAAATCTATTTTTAAACTATAGTGCTGTCCTGGCAATTTTCGAACTTTTTTTCCACAGCATCAGTATTTTTTTATTACAAAATTGGTATCAAATGATGCTTCACCTGTCACTGGATGCTGCTTGATAGGCTGCAAAGTTTAATGCCTAAAGGAATATTTTCCCAATTTGCTAAAAATACAGCATTTCAAAAAATGACATTAAACTTCACAATTTCAAAATTCAAAGACTTCTTGGCATAGAGATCCCACAAAAGGTGAGAGGTGAATAGCCGTTTTAATACAGCAAGAAATATCTTTAATGAAGCACTGCCTGAAAGACTTTCATTGGCTCTTTATTGGACATGGTTTCATACACTGCATCCCCAAACAGCTAGTTCAAACTATATTAACAAATGTGATACCTGAAAGACAACAAAAATGTATACGCAAAAGTGATTAATTGTTCTGAAAAATTAAATTGCTGTTCTCTTAACAACAAAGCTTTACAATAACCAGCAAATTGTGAGTCGGTCAGATAATTTTTTTAAAAAAAATTCTCTAATTTTTCTATTCTAAACCTTATTTTCAGGCAATGACACCCTATTGCAGGGTCAGCCAACTCGCAGCACTGCATGTGCCACTTCTTATGCAGAGAATCTTGAATGTGTCGCTTCACCTTAACATCGCTTTTCGTGATTACCACAGTTCAAGGGCAGAATATCTCAGTGCCAAAAGATGTAGAGCAAGAAACACAACAGTACTGACTTTCTCTCCTGTCCATCATTCTTTTCCCGTCTTTCTCCCCATCTTCCAACCAGAGCAAATCATGCAGAGTAGGTGTGGCCACCCTGTGCCCACTACAATGTTAGAAACTTGGGAATGTGATATATAAGGAGTATCAGAAAAATCATGCAAACTACAAACTGCTACTATAAACCACTTTGTTATTATTTAAATGTTTTTTTCAAAATATATTGTGACTGCATGTGCCACTCAGAAAGTATTCGTGTGCACTAGTGACACATGTGGTGTAGGTTGGCCGTCCCTTCCCTTTAGTGATATTAAATCCAGCTGTATGCTAAACAAACCTACATCCTATTCCCATGATCTGACAAAGTAGTAGAGCTCATGGATCTTTCTACCATACCATACAAGTGATTAGAGCGAGTGAGAAACATCTTTCCTCACTGAATTGATTAAAAAATGTAGTCTTTTCATTAAATTGCTGCTGTTATGCATCACTAAATATTCCAAGAACTCAAAGAAATTAGTGTACAGCAGCACAAAATTAGCTTCAAGGAGAGTTGCCTCATTTATTTAAGAGATACCTGCATATTAGTTTCATACTCTGGCCTGCAAGTCATAGCAGTGGGGTTCTTTGTCACCAGTATGGCTTCCTGAATGCTCTGCTCCTTAAATGTACATTCATGGAAACTGAATGCAGCTACTCATTGCTGAGAGAAAGTTACTCTGCACAAGCTCAGAGGCACTTTTGAGTGCTACTTCCCTTATTCCAAATACATGAAATTGGCCCTCATCAAAACTTAAGTCCTGAAGTGATTGATTCCATTAAAGTTTCTGAGTTTAAAAAGAAGTCAAACTAATCATCATGAATCTCTAATATGACACTGAGAGTAGAATAGCCCAAGTTCTTTTTTTCCCTTTATCCATTGAGTCAAGTACAACTCTTGGTGACTTTATAGGGTACAGCTCTCCACGCTGCCTGTCAAGCACGGCTTTTTTCAATTGTATCTTGTATCTGTTTTGATGGTGTTGAGCCAGCGTGTTCGGTGTCTTCCCTCTCTTCTCATTCCACTAACACTTCCTAGCATCACTGCATTCTCAAGTGAATTTGCACACATGGCATGGCCAAGGTACTGTAGGTCAGCCGTAGTCTCAGAATTTTGGCTTCTAATGATGTACCTGAGTTTTTACAGTCCAGCACTTCTCTTGTTAGTTATTCTGGCTGCCCATTGCATAGGTGACAAATTTTGCCAGCAACACAATTCAAGTACGTCAATTCTTCTTCAGTCATCATTCTTATTGTCTGATTCTCACATCCATACATCATTTTACAAAAGACTATTGCTGTAACTAGTCTGTCGTTTGTATTTAGGGTGGTATCTTTGCTTTTCCAGATTTTATTCATGTGTTGCATTGCAGCGTGGCCTACAGTTCTCTTGTGTTTGATTGCAGGCATAAAATTGCCATCATGAACAATTTTTGACCCAAGGAAGATAAAATCCTGGATCGATTCACTTTCCTCATTGTTGATTTTAAACATTACTTGTCCATAACAAATATTAGTATGTTGGAGTCAAGACTCTAGCATTTGGGAAAAAGGAAAAGATAATCAAGGTTTCTACTTTAAAATGAGAAAAAATGCATTTCAAAAGCAATGTACATTTTAAAATTAAGAAGTGGTATAAGGGTTGTAATCTATCATTTCGTCAGACAATACAAAAATATATATTACAAAACTCAAGGAGGTAAATCAGATCTTAACAAACAGATCCAGCTGTTCATTTATCTCAGCTAGTGGAGTAGTGGCACAATTATTGAAATATTAAGTATTTCACTACTGACTGAGAAGGAGCAGATGCCTTAAGCAAAAGCTTTTTGCTGCTTGTCTAGAACAGAACATGGGGTGTGAGCAGAATCCAGTCAAACATCCATACCATTATGTTATCCATCCAACCACAGGAAGTTGGGGAATACAAACTTCCTTGTTTAACTTATGCCCAAATCCTACCCACTTTCTAGCACAGACATAGCCATGCCAATGTGCTGCATCCTGCATTTGGGGGGAAGTCACAGAGTCTCCTCAAGGTAAGGGAATATTTGTTCCATTACCTCAGAGCTGCATTGCCCTTACCCCGATGCTGGAAAGTTGGTTAAGGTTGCGCCCTTGGGCATATTCAAAACAGCCATATAACCAGGAGCTTGGGTAAAGAAAAGTCCTGCTTCCAGAATAACCCATCCTGCTCCAGAGTAATCTATCCATACAAGCAACCAGCTTGTGGATTCATCTAGTTCAGAGTTTTAAAAAAAAAAATGCACTGACTACAAATAATATTTCAAGTCTATTGTGCATTGTCCAATAAAAATTTTCTAAAAATGTTTCAGAATACGTATTTTGAACATGAATTTGGTGCCACCGATTCCAAGAATTGGACAAGAACACTAACCCACAGCTCCTACTCCAACATATTTGGTTGCAATGCCAGTAGAATGTAATAATATTCAATACCGTATTGGCAGTGGTGTCATCTAAATGATTTAAGAACAGGTACTCACTTTTGATTGGCACGTGTCGGGACCCGCCCACCGGAAGTGACGTCATAAGCCAGAAGTGATGTCGTGGCAGGAAGTGACATGAAAAAGCCCTTTTTGAGGCCTCAGATGATTTTAAACTGACCCAACAGTTGCTACAGTATTCCACAGCACCCCCAGAACATGTGAAGGAGGCCTGGCATCATGTTAAAACCCCAGAGCAACTCATTTTTCAGTGGCAAGGAAAGGAAAGGCTCCGCTCGCTGCCTGCCTGCCTGGCTCTGAGAACATGCAGGCAACTCAAACATGCAGGAAATTCAAACGTTGCAGAGGGCGGAGTCGACGAGTGGGCGGGCGAATGGGCAGGGCCAGCTGTAATCCTAGAAACCGGTACTCGCGTATCCCCGCATGACATCACTGCGTATCCCCGCATGACGTCACATGGGGTCAGTATACCCCATGCTAGGCAATTATGGCAGACAACCCAAGACACGACAGGTTTATGAAGTACTCAAATGATCCAGCCTTCAGGCAAACACAAATGCAGTTAAACAGGCATGCTCCCATTTGTTAAGTGTGTCTGTAAAAACAATAATTGCAAGGCCCATCAGACCCAAGCCTATCTGGTAAAGTTACAACTGCATTATTTTACCATGATGAGCCTCCTTCTGCTGTTTATAGTGGTGATGCTATTTCTCTGCTACTGAGGCCCCACATCATTCATTCTGCTATATTTTAAATAAGTGCATAATGGATAAGAAGGGTTGTTACATTGGTGATTGCAATAGATCCTTTGCATATAGGAGTACATCAACAAATGAGCTAGCTAATGAACTATTACTTATACTACATCAATTAAAGATGAAGAGATACCCAGCACAAAGCAGAGCCGTTACTTCTAATTGATGCTGCTGTATCCGATTTTGAAATGCGTCTCAACAAAAGGCCAAAGCCACCATGGAGGTCCATGTAAACTGTTGCTCAGAATGCCAGTCTGCCTTCCCAGAAGTAACGCTTGTATGTTGCTCAGAATGCCAGTCTGCCTTCCCAGAAGTAACACGTGTGTGTCTCAGATAACAGAACTGCCACATACAACGGAAGGGAAGCAAAGCTCATCCTGCTGGTCTCTGGGCTAGTCCGACAGACTCAGGCCTAGAGTTTGCTTTCTCTGTTCACTTGGCAGAAGATTTATCCGATTCCTTCCTATCAGCTTCCAAAACTTACATTCCCTCCTTACTGTTTTTTTGCACTCCATGTTCAGACATATACTGACAAGACCTGTGCAAGAGTCAAACGTATATCAGGTGTGGCCTTTCTCATCATATTGTTACAATGGCAACGCTTCTTATCCACGGATCTGGGGAGACCCTGCCCTGTGCACCCCATTACAAGTACCTTTGCTCTGCTTTTGGCTTAACATTTTGCTGAACCGAAGAACTGAATGTGCAGGTAACCAGCCTGCGTGCTAGGAGGTGACTAAGAGGAAGCAGGAGGTCCTTTGACCTTTAAATATGGAAGATTCAGTTTTAGGAAAGCGTATTTCCGTGCTCATTTCAAGACCTTAACTCGAGTTATGAAGTTAAACACAAACTGATATTTATAATTCACTTTTCTATTTTAGTGACATATGAGAAGACATTTCTTTGAGAAATTTACTTAACCAAATATGAATAAGACCTTATGTAATAGAAACTCTGAGAAGAGCACACTTTTCCACTTTGGGCCTTACTTTAATTCCACCTGCCCTTCCTCAGGTGTCCTCTCTTCTTTCACCTCCTTGCTTCCTTGACTTATTTTCAGATTCATTGTCTACTTTCCTTTTCACTACACCATGCCCTGCCCCCTTTCCCCCCCTCTTTTCCTTGCTGTGATGTTTGTATCCAAACTATTTATTCAGTTTGTCTGTTAGTATCTCTTGAAAACCGAAATTGTGAACAATATATTTACAAACCATAATATGATATTTTTATCCTCGTTGTTCATAAAGATTACCGAGTGTTTTAAAAAATTGGTTGTTTGAGCTCCATAGGAAGGACGCCCAATGATCATTTTTTCCCCCACTTTGAAAACTGAATAATTCCGTAGTATACACTTGTCTCCATTTGTCCACTAATAAGCAGAAATGTTACAAGATGATTCCAGAGACATCCTGCAAAGAGAGATGCGTGAAAGTATAAAAGTTGATATAGTGAATAGTGATTGAATTTGAATCTGGCAGATCTTTATTAATACCAGGTACAAAAAAAATTGCCAAATAATATTTTTGAATGGCATACCATGAACAAATGCCTCTGTTTCTGAGAGGTTAAAGGATATCTTGCATGTGTGAACTATGATGGGAAAACGAAAAGAAAAAAGTCATTTGCAAGAACTGCATTTCTAGATACGACTTTTCCACTAACGCAACTATTGGAATTTGCTGAGGGATGAGATAAGAGGTGTCAACTAATTTTTCAGGCCAGGGAAGGTAGAGCTTGTCCCTGGACTTAGTCTAGAGAGATGCAAGTCCAGATTTTTCTTTTGTCCCATTTTGTCTCAGTGGTCTTGAGTATGAGGGAAACACCAAAAAGACATTAACTGATCCTCCACTATTGACTACTGTTAGAAGCTGCTTACGTTTTATGCTGCTGATCATTTCCACTTGAAAGAGAAGGGTGTGCGGAGGTAGGGAGAACAGGATTGCATTCAAGGATTGCTGCTTTAGTGCCAGAAGATCAAAGCTTGCGTTCAATAATTGCATTTAATCTCTCGGAGGTGGTGCTAGCTGCACCCGTGTGTCAAAGCAAATTTATGTGAAAAGCAAAAGTGACAGAAATTATGGGCCTGACATGGCTAAGTAGTTAAAAGCAGACGTATCTGATTTAAGTGATTACTCAGAGATGGATTGCAGCTTATTTCTGTGTGTGTCCTAAAGCAAGGTTTTTAACCTTTTTGTTGTTGTTTTGCAATTGCTACTGTTCTAAGTACCATCGACTGCTGTGTAACCACACCTTGCTATCTTGCATTGCTGCACTATTTCTGGTTGGGTCAGGCCAGGCAGAGTGGTCCTGCCTCCCCTGTGCTAGTGGGGCCAAGTAGTCCCTGTCATATATTGCAGCCTGATTTGGAACACCTGTGCTGAGGCTGAGCTTGCAACTCACAGCACCATTTGGCTTTTCCCTCCAGGCAAGTACCATCTTAAGCCTTTGGCTTGCTGGAGGCGCGAGCCTCTGGCGCGAGCCGAAGGGCAAGAGCCAAAGGGCTCTTTGCCCGTGGCTCTTCGCCTGGGGAGCTGAGACTGGAGCCAAGAACATCTGCTGCTGTGCCTGCCTCCCTCAGTGTTCATCTCCCGTGGACCATCAGGCACCAACCACGTTTTTACTTTTGGAGCCTAGTCGCCTGTCAACAAGCCACCACCAGCCATTTTAACTGAGTGAGTGCTTGTACGAGTGTGACTTCCTGGCCGGAGTGAGAGTCTGGCCAGGAGAGTGGAAGGCTATCCCTGCCTCTGTGAGAGGGGGGCAGGGAGGGAAGGAACGAGGACCTCTGCCTCTGTGAGAGAGAGGCAGAGGCCTGCAGCAGCCCAAGCCTCAGTGTGAGGGGGGTGAGGGCTGCTGCACTGGTTTGTTGGTGGGGAGTGTGTGTGTGTGCGTGTCTGTGTTTTTTAGTCTTTGTATCTGCGCTGGTGGTTGGCTTGCAGGTCGCTCCCGCCGGAATTATGTGCTTGACACCTCGAGGGAGCTCAGGGGAGGGCAGGGAGGCCACCATCAGCAGAGTTACGGGTTACGGAAGATATGGCGGTGGGGGCAGGGCCGGACAGTACAGGAGAAGGAGGGTCAGTCGTAGACAGACTGTCCCTCTTTCTGGCCCTTCCCTCATCCCTCTGACCCCTGGTTCTTCTGGCAACAGTCCCCTGAGTCTGAAGCTGCTGCTTCTGAATGCCAGGTCGGTGAATAATAAGACCTCTCTTATCCATGATTTAATCTTGGAGGAGAAAGCCGACCTGGTATGTATCACGGAGACCTGGCTGGATGAGCTGGGAGGGGTTAATCTTTCCCAGATTTGTCCGCCGGGTTTCCGGGTACTTCAGCAGCCACGACTACAGGGGCGGGGAGGTGGGGTTGCAATGGTCTATCGGGATTCCATCTGTCTCACCAGATACCCTGTTCAGCAGTCCACCGGGTTTGAGTGCCTTCGCGTTGTGTTGGAGGGGCGAGACAGAATAGGGATTCTGTTGGTGTACCGCCCGCCTTGCTGCCCAGCAGTCTCCCTGCCTGAGCTGACGGAGCTGGTCTCGAGCGTGGTGTTGGAGTCCCCCCGCCTTCTGGTGTTGGGGGACTTTAATGTCCATGCCGAGGCCCCGGGAACACCTGCGGCTCAGGATTTCATGGCCTCCATGGCAACCATGGGTCTGTCTCAAAGAATATCTGCCCCGACGCATGAGGCGGGACACACGCTGGACCTGGTGTTTACTGCGGGGCAGGTTGATGGTGATCTGGAGGTGGAGGAGATTAAGATCACTCCTTTGTCATGGACAGATCACTGTCTGGTGGGATTTAGGCTCGTTGCGGCTTCTCACCTCTGCAATGGCGGGGGATCACATTTTATGATCCGCCCTCGGAGGCTGATGGATCCAGACGGATTCCTGAGGGCTCTGGGGGATTTTCCTGTTGCCAGAGTTGGAGACCCACCCGGTGCCCTGGTCGACCTCTGGAATACGGAGATGGCCAGGGCCCTGGATGAGATCGCTCCTGAGCGTCCTTTGCCCAGTCGCAGAATCGGAGCGGCTCCTTGGTTTTCTGAGGAGCTGCGAACGATGAAGCGGCAGAGCAGACGACTAGAGCGTCGGTGGCGAAAGACTCGTGCCGAATCTGACCGGACACGGGCTAGGGCCCAATTAAAAGCTTATTTCAGAGCAGTGGTGGCAGCTAAGAGGGCACACCTCTCTGCCACCATTGCATCTGCAGAGAACCGTCCGGCTGAGCTCTTCCGTGTGGTCCGCAGGTTTTTACATCTTGCCCCTCTTACTGGTAGGGAGGAGCACACGGAGGCTCGCTGTGACGAGTTCGCAAAACACTTTGCAGATAAGGTCGATCAGATCCGGCATGACTTGGACGCCGCTGTGGGCATATCTAGTGATGTCCCTGGGGAACCTGTCTATCCTACCATTTGGGATTCTTTTCAGCTTGTAGAGCCTGAGGATGTGGACAGGATTCTCTGGAGTGTGAGACCTGCTGCTTGCCCGCTCGACCCTTGCCCGGCATGGCTAATTAGAGCTGCCCGGGGAGGGCTGGCCGAGTGGACAGGGAGGGTGGTGAATTCATCTCTGAGGGAGGGGGTGCTCCCGCCTGCTTTGAAGCAGGCGGTGGTTCGCCCCCTCCTGAAGAAGCCCTCCCTGGATCCCACAAATTTAAACAACTTTCGGCCAGTCTCCAATATCCCATTTCTGGGTAAGGTGATTGAGCGGGTGGTGGCGTCCCAGCTTCAGAGGGTTCTGGAGGAAACGGATTATCTGGACCCATTCCAATCTGGCTTCAGGCCGGGGTTCGGGACGGAGACTGCCTTGGTCGCCTTGGTGGATGACCTGCGCCGGGGGATGGACGGGGGAAGTGCGACCCTGTTAGTCCTGCTGGACCTCTCGGCGGCTTTCGACACCATCGACCATGGTGTCCTTCTGGGTCGGCTGGCCGGGTTGGGGCTTGGAGGCACTGTTTTGAAGTGGTTCCGCTCCTTCCTGGCTGACAGATCCCAGAAGGTGGTGCTGGGGGAGGCTTGTTCGGCACCCCGACCTCTCAGGTTTGGGGTGCCACAAGGTTCCATCTTATCCCCCATGCTCTTTAACATCTACATGAAACCGCTGGGAGAGGTCATCCGGGGGTTTGGAGTGGGGTGCCATCAATATGCTGATGACACCCAACTTTATCTCTCCTTTCCCCCTGATTCTGAGGAGGCGGTTGAGGTCCTGGATCGCTGTCTGGAGGCAGTTGGGGGCTGGATGCGGGCGAACAAGCTGAAATTAAATCCAGATAAGACAGAGGTGCTTTTGGTTCGGAAATCCACGGCTCGGGTATTGGACTATCGTCCTGCTCTGAATGGGGTTGCACTTCCTCTGAAGGAGCAGATTCGCAGCTTGGGGGTTCTCCTGGATTCACAGCTACACCTGGACTCCCAGGTGGCGGCTGTGGCCAGGGGAGCCTTTGCTCAGCTTCGGCTGATCCGCCAGCTGCGGCCGTACCTGAGCTGTGCGGACCTGGCCACTGTGACCCATGCCCTAGTGACATCTAGATTAGATTATTGCAATGCGCTCTACGTGGGGCTGCCTTTGAAGACGGTCCGGAAATTACAACTAGTACAGAACGCGGCGGCTCGGGTGGTTGCTGGAGCACGTCGGTTTGACTCTGTCGAGCCGCTGCTTCGGCGACTACACTGGCTGCCGGTTCTGTTCCGGGCCCAATTCAAAGTGCTAGTTTTGACTTTTAAAGCCCTTTACGGCTCGGGTCCGGGGTATTTGAGGGACCGCCTTCTTCCATATAATCCAACCCGTACTCTTAGATCATCTGGGGGGGCCCTCCTGACTGTGCCGCCACCAGGAGAAGTGAGAGGGGTGGCGGCCAGGAAGAGGGCCTTTTCGGTGGTGGCCCCCCAACTCTGGAACACCCTCCCCTTAGAATTGAGAACTGCTCCCTCTTTGTTTATATTTCGGCGGGGGCTGAAGACCTTTTTATTCCAAAAAGCTTTTAATTGTTGACAGGCTGGCTGGTTATTATAACCCACGGGGCTTGTTGTTTTTATATTGTTTTTAAATTTGTTTTTAAATGTGTTCTTAATTTTTGATTGTATTGTTTAATTCTGTTTTAATTGTTTTTAATTGTGAATTGTTATATTGTTTTTATATCTATATTGTAATGCCGCCTTGGGTGCCTTCGGGCACAATAAGGCGGGGTACAAATCTAATAATAAATAAATAAATAAATATATAGCCCAAACATGCAAAGAATGGCCAGTTTGGCAAATATTATCTGAACCAGCCCATTCTAGCATCTTAGTAATGAAGGGCAAGGTGCTTTAGAGTGAGTAGAGGTTACCCAACTGGACAAACCAGGTTTGGCTTAGTTTGGCTTCTGGTGCTGGTATGGAATGCATACTGACTTCCTTGCCCTAGTTGAGAACCTATGTCAAGACCTGGACAGGGGGAGTGCATCTCTGTTGGTTTTGCTGCTCCACTAAGTAGCATTCAATATCATTGACCATTGTATACTTGGTTGCCTGGCCAGGATGGAACACGGGGGCACTGTTTTGCAGTGCTTTAGGTAAATTCCAGAAGATGATGCTTGGTGTTTCTTGCTTGACCCCATTAGCCTTTTGGATTCCTGCAGGGTTTCATTTTATCCCTCATGCTCATTAACAGAAAACCTCTGGGGTGGCCATAAAGGGTGATGGGGATGGGTATCATCAATGTGCAAATGGCACCCAGCCCTGTATTTCCATGCCGTGTAGCGTTAGGGCGAATGTGGATGTTCTGCATCATTGTCTGGGGTCAGACAAACCTAAACTTAGTTGCTATGCTAATTGGGCAAGAGGCACTTTTTCCAGTGGTGTTCCTCTTATATTTAGCAGGGGGAGAGTAATTGTCCCTCATCACCCCTGCGCAGTCTTTTTGGTGGCTGTTGCTGGCAGGCTGCCTTTTTTTTTTTTTTTCCAGATTGTGAGTCCTTTTGGGACAGGGAACCATTTAACTTTATTATTACTATTTGCCTGTAAACCGCTTTGTGAACTTCGTGTTGAAAAGCGGTATATAAGTACCTGTTGACTGACTGACTATGTATTAGTTATTTGTAGAGTCCAACAAGACCTTGTGATGCCTGATGCAGCATGACAAATGCTGCCCCCCTTACCAGACGATGTGCCACCTTCTCCTCCTCCTACTCTCCAAGTTCTGGCTTAGCAGTCTGTACCACATTTCGTCTTTTTCTCTGCCTGTCTTTCCAATCTAGGGAAATGAAACTGCTGATATTGGATCCACAGATATGGAGCCCCATCTGTATAATGAGATTTGTTACATTTAAAAATTGTGGCACTAAAGTAACATCTTTTCAGGAAAATTTAGTGGCAGTTCTGAAAATAAGCTTTACGCAGCCTTCAACAAAGGCAAGTACCCATGAAAGGGGAAGTGTTTTCAACTGGCTACTAAGAAAAGCTCAAGGGCCACATGGTGCTACAAGGCATGCCTAAATCTATTGATTTCAGTTTTAAGAGAATTGGTCTGTGGAAGCAGCAGGAACTGGCTGCAGGTCAGGAGGGACAGAGATACTGTTGGTGGAGTAACCCCATAACTGCTGCAAGAGGCAAACTGGAGATTCTAAGATTCTAACTGGAGATTCTGAGATTCTAACTGGACATTCTAAGAGGCAAACTGGAGATTCTAAGATTCTCATTTGTGAGAAATCTGACCATTGGAAATTAAGGGATATCATGTCAGATAGGCTTGGCATTCCACCTACCCCCCTGAATGTCAAAACAGATTGCAGTGGCTGTGGCATGGTCATTGCTATTACATTTACATCCCTCACTAGAGCAACAATATAAGTACCACACAATCCAGAGTAACTTGTCCTCCAGTTGGCTTCATGACTGACAAGCTGCTCCAAGGCACAGTCATTTAGCATGTCAAGGAATCCAGTCTCTCTTTCATGGCCAGAACATGAATTGACCCAGTCAATGTGAGGATAACCAAAGTTCCCAATGATCACAAGAGTGTTTTCTCATGGATGCCTCCCCAATTTGTTTCCTCAGCTCAAGGTCCCCATCAGATTTTTGATCAGGTCAACAATAGCATGCTCTCACTATTAAACCACTTCTCAGCACTAGTAATTTAACTCAAAGCAATTTTATGGCAGAGTTGAAAATCTCCCTTCAATATGTCCCCATGCTAGATTTTATCCCTTCTTTGACATGGAAGGCCACCCTACCTCCAATAAATCCCTCCTATAGCGTTTGTATTCCAGAATTGCAGTATCCCATTGGGTCTCTGCATTCCACTATGTTTCTTTTTATGCCCACTATATCATTGTTTCAATCCCTAGTCACCAAACATTCCAATTCCCCCGTTTTAGCTTGGAGACTTTGGATATTTGCATACAAACATTTATATACTGGGTACCCCAAGAACCGTTGCTTGTTTATGCCTTTTTCCTTGCAGTCGCTTGTTCTGCCAGACCAGCTGTCATGTCCCACCATACTTCCAATTTCTATTGCATTGCTGCTCCAGAACATCTTCATCCACATATGAACTGCACCAAACAGGATGCACCCAGCTCCTGTCAGCTTTCCCCAAGGTGTCAGTTTAAAAGCTGCTCTGCTACCTTTTTAATATTACACACAAGCAGTCTGGTTTCATCTCTGTTTCAAGTGAAGTCGGTCCATTTTGTACAGCAGCAGTGAAAAAGGCCAAATCCATGCTTAGGATGATTGAAAAAGGGGTTGAGAATAAAACGTCCAATATTATTATGCCACTGTACAAATCGATGGTAAGGCCACATCTGGAGTACTGTATACAGTTCTGGTCGCCACACCTCTAAAAAGATATAGGGAAACTAGAAAAGGTGCAGAAGAGAGCGACTAAAATGATTACAGGGCTGGGGCACCTCCCATACGAGGAAAGGCTACAGCATTTGGTGTTCTTCAGCCTAGAAAAAAGGCGCCTGAGGGGGGACTTGACTGAATCATACAAAATTATGCATGGAATGGATAAAGTGGATAGAGGGAGGTTCTTTTCCCTCTCTCACAATACCAGAACCAGGGGACATCCACTAAAATTGAGTGTTGGGAGAGTTAGAACAGATAAAAGGAAATACTTTTTTTACCCAGCAGGTAATTAAGCTGTGAAACTCCTTACCACAGGAGGCGGTGATGGCATCTGGCCTACGTGCCTTTAAATGGGGACTGGACAGATTTCTGGTGGAAAAGTCCATCACAGGCTATAAGCTGGTTACTGAAACCTCCCTATTTTAAAGGTAGGCTACCTTGGACTGCCGGATGCAGGGGCGTGGCAACAAGATGCACATAACCAGTTGCCTTGAGTGTTCCCTGAGGCACTTGGTGGGCCACTGTTAGATACAGGAAGCTGGACTAGATGGGCCTTTGGCCTGATCCAGCAGGGCTCTTCCTATATTCTTATGTATGGGCCCAGCTTGTCCCAAAACACTCCCTAATGAATCTAAACCCCTTCTTCCTGACACCATTACTGTCTCACTCACAAACTGAACCCAACTGCCTAGCCAGCCCTGCACACGGAACAGACAGTACTTTGGAGAATGCTACCTTGGGAGTCTTGGTCTTAAGCTTAAGACCTAAATCTTGCCTCCAGGAGTGCCTGACAACATTTCCTTACCTTACTGCTGCTGACATGCACCACAAATGCTACCTCCTGCCAAGCATTCTTTACCAACCTATCTAGATGATATTGATGTTCACAGCCTTCGTACCAGACAAGCAAATCACCAAGCAATCCACAGACCTGTAACGGATCCCCATCCTGTCTATGTACCCGACAACTGACTCATCCAATATAAGGAGCCCCTGATCCCGACTCCCCAGAGGAGCATCCTTAATGCAATTGGATACGGATGCATCTCCAGAAGGCATCTCTCGAATGACATCCTCCATCCCAGGTATTTCCTTTTATGAAAACTGAGAGAAAGTTACCCTCAGAGTGGGACAATGCTTTCATCTCCCTTGGAAGTCTTGGCAAGATCCTTCTCTGCCTTTCTCTGATACTCCAGGTCAGCTATCAGGGTTTTAAGGGAATAAACTGGTCCCCTAAACATCTCTTAGTTGCTGTATTCATTAACAAACATTATTCATC
Source organism: Lerista edwardsae (assembly GCA_029204185.1). Lineage (NCBI taxonomy): Eukaryota > Metazoa > Chordata > Lepidosauria > Squamata > Scincidae > Lerista > Lerista edwardsae. The sequence goes on from JAJKFI010000115.1 coordinate 1,350,826, forward strand.
TTGCACATGAATGAATAATTAAAATCCAAGTATTTGGGGAGGGGAGTGGGATTTTTGTTCACTTAGAGCAGTGGTTTTAAATTTTTTAGACCGGGATCCACTTTTTAGAATGGCATTCGTGCTGGGACCTGTCGGAAGCGATGTCATTAACGTGGAAGTGATGTCATAGCCCATCATCCAGCAGAAAGTGCTGTCAGTGTTACATAATCAAATGACACTCCAAGAATGCTAACTGGCAGACTTGGACGGAAGCAAATGCACAACCATGAAACATATTTGACAGAAAGCAAAATTAGGACAAAGTATTACGTAAAAGCACTGAACTAAAAACAAAATTTTAAAAAGCCTCACTTGATAATTCAAACAGTTAACACTCACAAAGGAATATAGCAAGTGTAAGGTCTGCAGTTTCCAAGATGGCTGCTCCCAGCTTTCCACGACCCACCTGACATTAGGTCACGACCAACCAAGTGGGTCCCAACCCACAGTTTGAATAACACTGACTTAAAGCAGAGCAGGGAACAATTTTAATTGTATCATGATGCAACTGAATTTCATACTTCTTGGGGTAGTGGTGATGATAATTGTATCATGATGCAACTGAATTTCATACTTCTTGGGGTAGTGGCAGTAAAGTTATACTTGGGGGCAAATGTTGCATGCGTGTTTGCACTGGGGTGTTATTGCAACAAACCAAGGAATATTTGAAGGCCTCTGGCTTTAATGTTGCTTGGCATTACATCAAATTCATCCCAATGTTGCCCTGATATCAAAGTATATTAATGGAGACATAAAAGTTATCAAGGTGTTAGGTAAAAATTAAAACATTTGCTTATAATATGATTTTATGCTCTACATCTTTCTATTTCACCACATGTGACATACATACATCTCTGTAACAAAAGCACAGGCAAAAATTTCTATCATCAGGTTAAATTAGGTCAGTAATATGAGACGACCCTCCATTCTTCTTACCACCTTTAACCAGAAATGACTCGCAATTTAATCCATTTGATAATACTAATATTGGAATTTTGTCAACAATTTTCATCCAGTGAACAAAATTCAAAAGAACTGCATATTTTAGAAGAGCAGCAAGCATAATGTTTAATTTCATTTTGTCAAATGCTTTGCACATATCCAAAGAGAAAATAGCAGTTGGGTCTCACTTATATTTAGTGATGACAATCAGATCAATCAACGGGCAGATGTTAACAGAACCTTGTCATCCTCTAATGAATCTAGACTGATTGCTATGAATTATGGTTTTCATTACTCTTTGCAGTCTCTCCTCTTAATGACAGTGAATATTTTAGAATCTGATGACTCAGTTATCACACAATATATTCTTTGTCAGGTTTACTGATATGGCTTCCTACTACAATGGGGGGGGGGGAATTCTAGATCTTCTCTCTATACATGATACTGAATTGTGGACTCAGCAGCTTGATAAGATTTGCTGCCATTACTCAGAAAAGTCATCTAGTCCAGGTGTCCTGCCATTTTAAATTATATTTTCTGCTTTTCTATTTGCGGATTTCTCTTAAACATCTGCATTTTTCCTCCCACATTCAAGTAAGTTTAATTTTATGTAGTAAGATTTCTATTTCTTCATGTATATATTCACTTTCCAAAGTACACAGTTTTGAATAAAAAGATTTCAATAACGTGATTTTGCTTACTTCTTAGCAGAGGAATATACAAGTATGCACAAAACCAGACTCGATTCAGTTTATAAGCAAATGGCTAGTCTACCTCTTCCCAATTCGTTTCCTTTCTCCATGTCTAAGTAAACCCTTCTTTTACCTATGTAGATTTTATTAATTTCATATTTTAGTCTGTACAAAATTGGCAAAGCTGTATAGGCTTTTATATCTCAGTCTGTTCAGATTGATACGTGGTGGTGCAGCGAGTTAAACTGCTGCTGCTGGGCTTTCCGACTGGAAGGTTGGGAGTTCAAGACTGCGTGACGGAATAAGCTCCCGTTGCTTGCCCCAGTTCCTGCCAACCTAGCAGTTCGAAAGCACCTAAATGCAAGTAGATAAGTAACGGCATTCCGTGCGCTAGGGCGTATAGTCATGCCGGCCACATGACCACGGAAGCTTGTCCTCGGACAAAACGCCGGCTCTACAGGCTTAGAAACGGAGATGAGCACCGCCCCCTACAGTCGGTCACGACTAGACAATTCAGTCATGGGGAAACCTTTACCTGTTCAGTTAATTGTAAAATTCAATGATTCCTTTTTATAGGATGTATTTATGCAATTATTCTCCCTATAGTATATGCTTTAAAGAGTCCCATTGCTTTGTTTATCAGGGGTATGAGCAAACTAATTTCAAAGATTCTCTCATTTCACTTATGGGAATTTAAAACACCAAATATATTTTTTAAAAAGAAATATTCCATGTCCACATTACTCAAAGAGAACATATCTGCAACAACAGGACAGTGTATTGATGCATGGACTGATATATCAAGAGAACAAGCTTGTACACTTTAGTTGCCTGCACCATATTTGGCAACAGGGAAATTAAAAAAAAATACTTCTATTAGTTTTCAGTGAAATTGCTTTTATTATAAACTTTATTTTTACTACAGGTTGAATATACCTTATCCAGACTGCTTGAAATGGGAAGGTGTCTGGATTTTTGACTGTCTGGATTTCAGAAAAATTGCATAAATATAATGAGAAATGATTCCTCTTGCTCTTTTCACTGTTATCCATTTGGGTGTCTGCTAGACTTTGACATTTTTCAACAATGGCACACACCACAGAGCAGAGAATAGCACTTACAGCTTGTAGGTGGAAATGAACCCAAGACCTTTTAGTGTTCACACTACAGAAAGTTTTAAAAAACATCTTGGACAAAATTGTCTGTATTTCGCATGTCCAGATAAAGGATAATTTAGTGGTAGTATAGCACATGGGGCACATACAATCAGGATAGGAACCACAGCAGGAACTATATGCTACAGTCCCCTTGCCCCCTACAATGATTTTGGGCCTTTACAAATAGTCCAGGGGAGAAATGCACAAGTACACATTAACCATAACATGTAGCTTGGCTCTAACATTGATCTGTTGGATTTCAGTTGTATTTCATGTCCTTTGAAGTCTCTTTCAGCCCTTTAATTCTCTGGTTATTGGACCCATTTCTTGACATTTAATGTTTTACCAAGTGACCTTGCTACAGAGTATAATGGGGTTTATGAGCAGCACTTGGGTATTATCATGCATCTGGCATATTATGAAATGGTTTTTCATTCATAAAAAAATGTTCTGCTTTGTATTGCACCCATGGGAAAAAAAAATAAAGATTTTAGCTGCAATCCTACACACACTTTTGTAGGAGTTAGACCCACTGGACACAACGGGATCTACTTCTGCTGAGTCACACATAAGATTATGCTGCTAGTTATTTACAATTTAAAGAAAGACATTTCCTAAAATTTTTAGTTTTTCTCTAGTTAAACCACACGTTTCATCAGGGATAGGATATTATTCAAATTCAGTCAATATAATTTATGGAGACTGGTATAACAGTTTGATATACCACTGAGCTCATTATAAAACTACCAGCAAATATAGTCAATTCTCTTAATATGCGAATTCGCTTATCTGAAAGGGGCAGAATTGTTACCTACCTCTCGTCACCTGCGCCTCTGTTCTCAATATTCGCTATGCAGAGACAGAAAGAAATGGGCTAAATGGGTCCGCACTTTTTGTGAACACTGTATCTGCAGTCTCCAGGAGGTCTCTACAGCATACAGAGATCTTTCTGCACTTCCTGCTGCACTCTGTTTGCTTTCTAAGTGTCTCTGCTGGATTCCTCTGATGGCAAGTAATGTACCCCTTCCCCTCTAAGGTACCCCTTGTACCCAACCCCACTGAGCTCATAGGATAAATGGTTCATTAGCTGAGAATTCACTCTCTGCTAGGGCAGTGTTATTCAAACTGTGGGTCGGGACCCACTTGGTGGGTCATGAGCTGATGTCAGGTTGGTCACAGTAAGCTGGGGGCAGCCATCTTGGAAACTGCGGACCTTACTCTTGCTATATAACTTTTGTGGGTGTTAACAGTTTGAATTTTCAATGGAGAGTTTTTTAAAAAAAAATTTAGTTCAGTGCTTTTACGTAATACTTTGTCCTAATCTTGCTTTCTGTCGGGGTGTTTCATGGTTGTGCAATTCCTGCAATCTAAGACTGCCAGTTTGCATTCCAGGAGACTCATTTTATTGTGGCACAATGATGGCATGTCCTGCTTGATGTCACTGCTAGCCATGTCATCACTTCCTGTGGGTTCCAACACTAGTGCCATTCTAAAAAGTGGGTCCTGGTCTAAGTCGTTTGAATACTATTGTGCTAGGGTTTCTAGTAACCTAACACTAGCAGATGAGAACTGACTGTATTATTTCCAACTTTAATCCATAGCTTCAATATGTCTCCTAAACTCCAGATTTATTGCAAACATTTCATATTTATATTACCCCACCACCACCAAACAATACATACTTCACTCCTCCAATTTTTCATTTCTGATCTCTGTCCAGGACTGAGCACTCTGATTAGGTGGGAATTGACATCTGTATCCAGTCATGCAGAAAAAAGCAGGTGGAAAAATGTTGCCCTTGTATTGTTGATTTATGAATTAAATATAACAGAAGCCATAAAATTTTATTGAACCTTGCACATAAATCCACATGAGTAAAGCCAAACTGTTATGAGTCAATTAAAGATTTCACTGTGAAACCATTACCTTTACTGTAAATTTTAGTAATAACTATTCACAATCATTCTGGGTAAAGTCTTTTGTTTACATCCAAGTAGGCCAGTGGGCTGTTGGAGTACAATTTTAATGTCCCGTTATTAATTACCGATAGTTATTTTCTGGAAGTGGGCCTATTTTGCAGTAACAGGTGCATTTTACACATTCTTTGATTGAAACTTAGCTGTATTAAATAGTTCAAAGTGACATAATAAGAACAGAGCAACACTTACAGTCTAAGAGCACAATGTTGTCTACTGTGGGTCCGCTAGCTTTTTTCACAATCCTAACATCAATGGTTTGTACACAGTCAGCCTAAACAAGCAAGAGGAGACCACCCAAGGCCCCTACCTCTTGTGTTCGGGTCACCCCCATGCAAGCATAGGCATCTAGATCTGCAAACCAGGCAGTAGGTACTATCAGCAGAGACAAAGGGGAGTAAGTGCAAATAAGCTAGAATAAGGCACGCCACGAGGAAGAAATAGCAGAAATCCATTTTAAAAATCACAACCAATCTGGAGACATTGGGATCAGCCAGGTCACACACTGGCAAGGGCCCACACATCATCTGGCTGAGTCACGCCCTGAATCCTTAGTACCAGTATCAAATGAAATATCAAGGATGAGGTGCATGATGGGGGCCCCAGAGTCCCAGGTAATTGTTGTGAATTTGGAGTGTTGATAGCAGAGTTGGGGGCTTGTGGACC